>CM021105.1:383988451-384113542 GCA_007115665.2 Sequoiadendron giganteum
TCTCTCTCTCAACCCTCTCCCTCCTACCCCCTCTCCCTCTCTTAGGTCTCTCTCTCAGTCACTTCCTCTATCTCTCTCCCCTCTACCCTTAATCGTAAACCCTAAAAAATTTACCCTTAAACCATTAAACCCTTTATCTCTCTCCTACTTCCTCACTCTCTCCTACTCTCTCTCCCTCTCTCAAGTCTCTCTCTCACTCACTCATTCACTCACTTTGTCTATCTCTCTCCCCTCTACCCTTAATCCTCTACCATCTACCCTTTACCCTTAAACTCTTAATTCTCTACCCTCTACCCTTAACCGTAAACCCTAAACACTTAACCCTTAAACCCTCTATCCTCTATCTCTCTCCCACTCCCTCCCTCTTTCTCTTTCTTTCAGGTCTCTCTCTCTCCCCTAAACCCTAATCCCTATACCCTATAAACTTAACCTTAAACCTTCAACCCAATGCCATCAACTCTATACCTAATATCCTAAACCCTAATCCCTATACCCTATAAACTTAACCTTATACCTTCAACCCTATACCTTAAACTATAAACCCTACACTCTCAATCCTCATCCCTATACCCTATACCCTAAACCCTAAACATTATCCCTGAACCTTGAACCCTATAATGAAACACTAAATCCTACATTAAACCTTGTACCCTAAACCTTAAACCCTCAACCCTAAACCCTCAACCCTCAACCCTATACCGAATATTTTAATCCCTAATCCCTATACTCTATACAGTTAACCCTACACCCCCAACCTTGAACACTATACCTCAACCCTACAAGTTCAACCCTCATCCTTATACCCTATATGCTCAACCTTATAACCTAAGCATTGAACATCATCCCCCAACCCTATACTTAAACCCTAAACCTCAATCTGAAACCCAATTCCCTCAACCCTATACCCATTATTTAAAACCCTCATCCCTATACCCTATACACTTAGCCCTATACCCTCAACCCTATACACTTAGCCCTATACCCTCAACCCTATACACATTATTCTAAACCCTAATCCCTGTACCCTATACACTTAGCCCTATACCCTCAACCTTGAACACAATCCCTCAACCATCAAGCCTCATCTCTTTACCCTACATCCTCAACCTTATACCCTAAACCATAAACATTATCCCTCAACCCTATACTTAAAAAGAAAACCCTAAAATCTCAAGTCTTAACCCTATACCGTAAACCCTTAACCCTATAACCTAAACCCTAATCCCTATACCATATACACTTAACCTCATACCCTTAACCCTGAACATTATACCTCAACCCTCAACCCTTAAACTTGTACATAAATCCTAAAACCTAAACCATCAACCCTAAGCCTAATATCCTCAACCCATTACCCTCAACTATATACCCAATATCCTAAACCATAATCCATATACCCTATACACTTAGCCTTATACCCTCAACCCTCAACCCTCAACCCTCAACCCTATACCTTAAACCCTAAACCCTCATCCATCATCCCTATACCATATACCCTCAACTTTATACCTAATATCCTAAACCCTAAACCTTATTCCCTATACAATTAACCCGATAACCCCAACCCTATACCTTAAACACTAAACCTTACACTCTCAACCCTCATAGGGGGAGAGAGAAATAGGGGGAGGGAGGGATTGGGGAGGGAGAGAGAGAGGTTGGGAGGGAAAGAGGAGAAAAAGATAAAGATAAGTAGAGAGAGAAGGAGAGGTAGAGATACATGAGACATAAAGAGTAGATAAGGAAGTATAGATGGAGGGATAGGTATGGAGGGAGAGAGAGGGAGGTGAGAGAGAGGTGAGATAGAGAGAAATAAAGAGAGTTTGGTAGGGAGTGATAGAGGGATATGTAGGTAGAGAGGGATAGGTGAGATAGAGAGAAGTAGAGAGAGATAGAGATAGAGGGAAGGAGGGAGGGTGGGCAAGAGAGGGGAGGAAGGGAGAGGTAAAGAGGGATATGTGAGATAAAGATAAGTAGAGAGAATGGTGACATATAGAGAAGGAGAGAGTTATAGAGAGGGAAAGAGAGAATGGTGAGATAGAGAGGAGAGAGTGAGAGAGAAAGAGGGTGAGGGAGGAGTGAGAGAGAGTGAGAGAGAGAGGTAGAGGGAGGGAGAGGAGAGATAGAGAGTAGATAGGGGAAAAGGTAGGGATAGAAGTATCCAGTGAGAGAGAGAGAAGGCTAGGAGAGATAAATATAATTAGAGAAAGACAAAGAGGTAGAGAGAAGTAGAGAGAGAATAAGGGAGGGAGAGAATCGATATAGAGAGGTATAGAGAGAGTGGTGGGGAGTGATGGATGGAGAGGTAGGTAGAGAGGTATTAGGGAGATAGAGAGTAGAGAGGGAAGTAGAGGGAGAGGTATGGAGGGGGAGAGAGGGAGGTGAGAGAGGTGAGATAGAGAGAAATAGAGAGAGTGTGGTAGGGAGTGATGGAGGGATATGCAGCTAGAGAGGGATAGGTGAGATAGAGAGAAGTAGAGAGAGATAGAGATAGAGGGAAGGAGGGAGGGTGGGTGAGAGAGGGGAGGAAGGGAGAGGTAAAGAGGGATAGGTGAGATAAAGATATGTAGAGAGAGAATGGTGACATATAGAAAAGTGGAGAGTTACAAAGAGGGAAAGAGAGAATGGTGAGATAAAGAGGAGAGAGTGAGAGAGAAAGAGGGTAAGGGAGGAGTGAGACAGAGTGAGAGAGAGAGAGGTAGAGGGAGGGAGAGGAGAGATAGAGAGTAGATAGGGGAAAAGGTAGGGAGGGAGACATCTAGTGAGAGAGAGAGAGGGATAGGGGAGATAAAGATAATTAGAGAGGGAAGGAGAGGTAGAGAGAGAGTAGAGAGGGAATGAGGGAGGGAGGGAGAGAAACAAGATAGAGAGGTGTAGAGAGAGTGTTAGGGAGTGATGGATGGAGAAGTAGGTAGAGAAGGATTAGGGAGGTAGAGAGTAGAGAGGGAAGGAGAGGGAGAGGTATGGATGGAGAGAGTGGGAGGTGAGATAGAGAGTAATGGAGAGAGAGTGGTGGGTTGTGATGGATGGAGAGCTAGGTAGAGAGGGATAGGGGAGATATAGATAAGTAGAGAGGGAGGGAGAGATGCAGTGAGGTATAGAGAGGTGAGATAGAGAGAAATAAAGAGTGGTTGAAGGAGAGGTAGGTAGAGAGAGGGAGAGAGGAGATAAAGATAAGTAGAGATGGAAGGAGAGGTAGAGAGAGAGGTGAGATAGAGAGAAGTAGAGAGGGAATGAGGGAGGGAGGGAGAGAGCTGTAGAGAGAGTGGCAAGGTTTGATGGATGTAGAGGTAGGTAAAGAGAGATGGGAGATAAAGAGTAGATAGGGAAGAAGAGAGGGAGAGAGAAGTATGGAGGGAGAGAGAGGGAGGTGAGAGAGAGGTTAGCTAGAGAGAAATGGAGAGAGTGGCAGGGCATGATGGAGGGATGGAGATAGAGATAAGTAGAGAGGGAAGGTGGGAGAGAGGGAGAGAGAAGTGAGGTAGAGAGAATTAGAGGGAAAAGGAGAGATAGACAGAGAGAGAGATTTGTTGAGATCAAGGGAGAGAGCATCAGAAAAAGGGATAGAGATAGTGAGAGAGAGGTCTAGAGTGTAAGGGATAAAAATGAGTGAGATAGAGAGAGAAATAATACAGTTTATTGATTACTGAAATTTGACCTCCTTATTATTGAAATTTGACTAAGTTTGAAACTTGTGAGATCTTCCAAAACCTAGAAGAGAGAGAGGGGAGAGAGGGAGGAAGGGAGAGAGAGAGAGGGAGTGAAGGGATAGAGAGTAGAGAGAAGGAGAGAGTGAGAGAGAAAGATGATAGAACTTGTTGACTACTAAAATCTGACCTCCTGATCACTGAAATTTGACATGCTGATTATTGAAATTTGACTAAGTCTGAAATTTTTAAGATCTTCCAGAAACTAGAATTTGCATTATAACTCCTAGAGATCTGAAACCACTCTCAAACATCCTACCTATATACATGAAATATAACTTAAAGTATAAGAAATTATATGTCCATATGTAAATGTCAACTTATACTTAAATGTTTATTTCATGTATATAGTTTCCCTGAAAGAAAACAAGAGGAAAGAGATAACAAAAAGAGTAGAAAAAAAATTAATGTACACCAAAACGCGAGCGCGTTATAACGCGCTCACGTTTTTTCAATGCATTCACAAAACATGTCAAAACTGAGATATAATGCGAGCGCGTTATAATGCGAGCGCATTATAACACGAGCGCATTATAACACGCTTGTGTTATATCTTGCTTTGGGAATCCCCAAGCCTTAGGATTGGAATTTTCTTTGGAATACCAACCCAAAGGCTTGGAGGGCATTCTCAACGACCAGAGATGTGTTTTTGCAAATTCTACAATTTTTCACATAATCGGGTTCGTGCTCACTGTCAGGATTACATGTGGTTCAATATCGAAAAAATTGAACACATGGATAATGTTGGGTTCTCTTAGCTATCCAACAATGTAATTTTTTTCACTTTCTGACAATGTTAAGTCTTTCATCCATAATTTCTTTTGTTTGTATGTCTCTTTTTTTCCAAAAAGTAGTGTTTGGTGTTTTTTTCATTATAAATTAACCATTTATCAAATTTTCAAATAAATTACATTTTTGGAAACTAGACTCCATTCTACAAATTTAAAACAAAAATTAAAAAAAATTCAATTAGTTTCCAAAATTTGTAGGGGTAGCACGGCCAAAATTATGTTTTTCAGGAAGTGTCCACTTCGAAAATTAGTAAAAATTAAAATATTAATTAAAAAATTATCAGAAAAATTGTGCATCAACTAGATACTATTAGCTAATTTTTGACCATAGTGATTTTAAAAATACTAAAAAAAAGTTCATCGTACGAGGGTCGTACAAGAGTTTCTATGTTATTTTTTTTGACAAAAACAACACCAATTTGTGTACGTCCCTCGTTTGAACCCCTTAATCTCAACCATTTTCAAAATAAATTAGTAGTTTAGAAAGTATACTTAGAGCACTTGAATCCTTATTTTTGTTCCATCTCAAAATTTTGAGTGTAAGTATCCTCAATTTCACGTCCAAGGTCAGTATTTCCTGATTTCAGAAAAAAGTTGTCCACTTAAGTCCCCTTTTTGGGAACCATCTTGGTGCACTTACCCTAAAAATAACCTATAATCAAACATCTATCACAAGAAAAAGTAAAGCTATACAAAATCTCTCAAATGTTTGATGAAATAATGAATCCTTATAAAAAGAAAAAAACACTAGATGAAATCCTAGTTGAGGACATAAATAGATCATGAAATATGTCCAGAGATAAATTTAAGAAATCCCCCTCGAAAAAAGATATAAAATCTTAGCAAAAATTTCATTTTTTTAGGGAAAATATTAATTTCTATTAGTGAATCTTTCCTTTTTCTTGAAAAAAAACAATTTATTGGTGAATTTTTTTATATCACTAAAATTTTATAGGAAAATTTGGTGAATCTTGAAAAATAATAAGAAAATGCATCAATTATGATGGCGAATCTATCCAATCTAAAAATAATTATCATAGAAAAGTAGGGGCTCGAGGGTGGAAATTATCAATGGATTTAAGGGGTAGACTATAATATTTACTTTCCACCATGGTTTTAAAATATAATATAATGAAACTCATTGTATTATACAAGGTAAAATGTACCCATGATCTGTAATTCTCATGGGGATCAAAATTTCTTTTGGATCATTGATCCAACGAACCTCGTTGTACTCTGAGGTAAAATGTACCCATGATCTATAATGCTCATGAGACCCAAAATTGTGGGCCCCATGAGAATTATAGATTGTAAGTATATTTTACCTCATGGAATACAACAAGGGCCATTAGATTATATTGTAAATCAATGGTGGAAACTAAAGATTATAAATATAATCCTAGAGGAACTAATAATTATGATATACTATTAGCGAATTAATAGAAATTTCTACTATACTTTAGAAAATTTAGGTGAGTCTGATCTAATCATGTATAAAATATTATGGTGAATTTTTGAGTAAAAAGTTTAATAAAATAAATTATTTGGTGATTTAAATAAGACTATAATAAAATTCTATAAAAATGTGGTGATTCGAGACATGTTATAGCTCGAACTATTAGCCAATTTTGGATTCCCAAATTTCAAATATTAGTCAATTGGCAAATATTAGCCACTACAAAAATCTTTGAATATGTCCTAATTCAATTAATTGAGATAGAAAAGCACATGACCTAAGTAAGATTAAGTAGCTAGTGTGAAAAGGGACTTAATTAATTAATTAATTAGGAAAATATCATTTTTCTCTAACAACCTTCTTAAGTGAAAATTAGGGAGAAGCTAAAGCCTGTAAATGACAAATGTATAAAAAGAAAAAGATGAATCCTAACAACTAGCTCTAATGAGCTACCCATGTTGAAAAGAAAAGGTCTCTCATTATAACTAGAGAAAAATGAGAAAACCTCATGGGAAAACTCCTCTTCAAAAGAGAAAGATATATAAAAGACTAAAAAGCCTAAAAAACTAATGTCCCAAAAAGAGAAGGAAGGTGAAGAAGAACATTAAAGCATGAAGAAGTTACAAACAGCTATCAAAAGGTGATTAAACATTATAGTGTTGAACTAAAGAACTTCCTCTAAAATTAGGATCATGATCAAAACTAAGAAGACAAAAAAATATATGAGTGACCCAAAAAACACTACTTGAATAATTATAAAATGAAAACAAGGCGACAATATGATAGTCTAATACATGTGGCATGTCCATTTTCACAAGTGACCCCAATGATACCACTCGGTCAATGGAAATAATATTGCAAGTCAAAAATATAGGTCCCAATAGTTTGAAGAAAATAGTAAACTATGGAAGGTTGTTAGTGTAAGTTTTTTATTTTCCTTATGTTAGGGGTATTTATTTTTTCCTACACATTATTTAATCTTTCTTAGGTTTATTAGGTGTGGTTAATATGAGGACATGTGGTAAAATACATCAACTACATGTGTCACTCTCTCCCACACATGGGTAGTTGAGTTACACACCATCTTTTGGCTTGTTGTGCCACCTCTCATAACCACTATTCTATCCTTATCTGATTAGGTTATGGGGTAGTTCAGTGATAGCTTGGTGAGAGCATTCTCAAAATTATTTTTCTTTGTATCTAATTTATCTCTTTTAAAATTCTCTCCATTCCACTATTTTAATATTTAATTATTTTTTGACTAGAGTGCATGTGATCTCTGACCAACATTAAATATTGGCTCGATTCTTGCTTCTTGAAGAATCTAACATGGTATCTGAGCATATTTGTTTGGTATAGTTCATTGTATATTATAATTATTTGAGAGACTAAGACTAATGAATAGATAATATTTTCCTCAAAAACCTAGTGTGTTCTTCTCTTGCATCCTTGCAGGATTTGGAGAATCAAAATAGTTGAGAAAAAATAAGTATTTGTATACTCTAATTTTCGTATTTGTGTCCATCCAAGATCTAGCTGATTATAAAATTTTGGTAATATAATTGGAGGCATTTTTAGCCTTTCTAGAGTGTCCAGTAGGTTTGATAAAGTCAATATTTCCTTTTATTTCACCAAAAATAGAGATTGGAGGACAGATTAACAAATCAAAGTTTGAATATTTATTTTTTACTAAAGACATTTTCATTTTTTGCATCAAATTCTTATCTTTTTCTCATAAGATAGAAAAATACTTTCTTGGTTTTATTTAAACAACATAATTTGTTCTAAGTATCTGTTAGTCTTTTCAAATGGTGAGAAAATTGTGGGAAAATTTCTTTTAGAATACCGCAGGTCAACTATGTTCTTTCAAGTTGGATGTAAATTTGAATTAGAAACTCATCTTCCACTTGATGGAAAGAAAAACACTTTCTAGGTTTTGTTTGTAAGGTCAAAAAAATATTTGGGTGCCTTATCATTTTTCATATTTACAATAAATTTTTCATAAATTAAGTCAAAAGAAAGAAGTTTTTTTATGAGAAGAGTCGTTCCTATAAGGCAAATTCAACATTTTTTAAAACTGCATAACTTTTTCCTCGAGTGTCGATTTAAAAAAAAATGCTTGACAAAAAGCTATAAATGAGAAATTTCCATCTATAGAGATCTTGATAAATAATTGTACTTTCTTTTTCCAGATATTGTAGGTTGAAGCTGGTACATGTTTTTTCTTCAACAGGTCATAATTTTTTCCTTAGAGCTCCATTTTTTAGAAACAAATAGGCCAGTTGGAAAGGTATTGAAGATTAATACATAGCTACAAGGTTATTTAATAAAATATTTTCCATTGAATGCCTAGAAAGCTTTGCAATATGATAAAAGTCTTTTAATCACACTAATCATAAAGTTTTGACTTTTGAATCTTTGGGGGTGATTTTGACTAGCGAAAAGGGAGGTGTTTCATGTGTCTTATTTTTTGAAATTTTCTTTCCGCTTTGCAATATATTTTTCTACACTCACGTATGCATCTACACTTCTTGATTTAACACCATATAACTATTTTGAATGGAAATCTAAGATGATAATCTATCTCAAAAGACATGGATATCATAGTGTTACAATGGGGCTTAAAATTGAACCTTAGGATGCTACAGAAAAGATAAAATGGTTTAATAAATGTGATGAAGCCTTTGGTACTCTATGTATGTCAATCTCTTCTGACCTTCTTTTTCACATTGAATTTTCCACTAAACCAAATGGAGTGTGGACCACTTTGGAAACCCTCTTTGGTAAGTAGGATGAGTTAAGGGGTCATCAGTTGGAGAATGAACCCATAGGGTCGAGTCTTTCCAATTTTGACACAATACAAGACTTCTTTACAAAATTCAAAGTTGTTAGATGGCAATTAGAATAATGTAGAATCAAGAAGGATGGTAAACAACTAACCTTGATTATTATTTCTAAGCTTTGTCTTAGATATTTTATATTTGTTTAGACTACATTCTATGCTAAAAATGTGCCCTAGGTTCCACCTATAAAATATATTCTCTAGATGAATTTTCTATAGAACTCGCTTCGAGTAGGATAAATTCATTCTAAGGGGTACAATTAAACCCTCTATGTTACATTCCTTAGCTATTCATTAGGGCACAAAATAATAGAAATGATTTAGAAAATGAGAGAAGACATAAATGAACCAAGGAGAAAAGAATAAAGATTAAAAAAAACCCGCTACTTCAAAAGAAGATAATCATACCTCTTCATAAAAAGGTGAATAACATAAGAAGGAGAAGGTCAAATATTCTTACTATAAGAGGTTTGACCATGATAAATATAAGTGTTTATAGAAACAAATCAATCACTTTTTACATATTCTAGAAAAGAACAATATTAAGGTGCCTAATTCAATTAAATAAAATTCATTAGAAGGGTCTTCTAAAGAGACAAACAAAAGTAAGGGGAAAGGAAAGGGAAAGAACCTAGTTGTTGCTTTCACAACAAAATTCTTGGATCATTGAATTAGGTGCTTCACACCACATGGATCCTTTAGAAGATGATTACATAGGTCTTTAGATCCATGTCCCATGCCTACCATACTAATGGGTGATGACACTCCTATTGAAGTGCATGGAAGAGGGTCTATTCATGTGGGTGAAGGAACATCTTAAGATGTTCTTTGTATTCAATCTTTATCAACTAATCTCCTTTTTTTTATCAGATCACTCACACAAGCTCTTGAAAGCGAGTTGAGTTCACACCAAATATTGTTGTAGTAAGTGAAATACATAATGGGTCTACAATTTTTGTGCTAAAAATAAATCATCAATCAAGACTATATATTTTTTCTCACTTTAATCGCGACTCCCCTTCAACAGTCTTACTCATGTAGATGAGGTGAGTTATTTGTGGTATCAAAAATTTGGCCACTTGAACTACCATTACTTACAATAGCTCAATCAATAAGACATGGTTTTAGGGTTGCCTTCTATTCAATTTTTGATGGAGTTTTCCAAGGATGCATTCTTGGTAAGCATACTGAAGAGAAATATGATAAAGGAAAAGTATGCATATCTACACATCTATTGGAGTTGGTACACAGTGACTTGGTAGGACCATTTCTACAAGCATCTTTTAATAGGGCTAGATTATCTTCAAATTTATTGATGAATTTTATACAAACACTTGGGTTTACTTTCTTAAACAAAAGTCTGAGGTCTTTGAGAAATTTAAAAAATTTAAAACTTTTGTAGAGAAATAATCTAAGAAGTTCATTAAGATTCTAGGGTAAACCCACAAAAGTGGTTTACAATTCGAGTGAGGAGGGGAAAGTTGCAAAAAATGATCACATGCAAAAAAAATTGCTTTTTACAATTCGAACGAACTATTTGGTTTGAGGGAACCAAAAGAGGGTTTGTTAGAACTTGAGTTCAATCGAACCCATTAAATGAAAGGTCCCCACCATTCTTGCAAAAAAACACAAAGAAAACCTTTTTTGAAAGGGTGTTTGATCGAACCCAAGTTCGAGCAAACCCAGGGTCGAGCGAATCCCTAGAGGTTCGCTCGAACCCCCCCTGGTTCACCCGAACCCCCCTTTTCCCACCTTCTCACCCTCTGGCACCAAAAAACTCTAGAATTTTTCCCTTTGAAGCTCGGGTTGAGGATGAAAATGGAAGAGACTTCATAGACCCAACTGGATGATGGTAGTCCTCAGAGCGAGCTATCCAATGAATATAATTTTATTATGTTTTATTTTTATTATGTATTTTCTTTTTTAGTTTTATTAAACATAGGTTTTTCACCAAAAATCAAGCTCTCTGTTTTGCACATCTGGAAAAATAGTACATTATCAAAAAAATTAAATTAAATATGAGTGCACTAGATATTGAAGTGCTTGATCTAACAAAAAAATTTGAATTTCGATACATACAAAAAAGTTACGTTGTATATGGCCCACCTATGTCTGAATTGTAATTGGTTTGACTTCGAAGCTTGATTAAGGAAAAAATATTTAATAAAACACTATGAAATCAATTGGAAGCACTAGATATGATAGTTACAAATCCAAACTCGAAAAAAATAGAATTTTATCCTTCATGGAAAAAAAATTATGTTGTATATGGTGAGTGTCACTCCTTAAAAATGTTGTTTACTAAAAAAATAGTTTTTGAAGGAGATGGAAAAAGAAGTGCAATTTGATTCCAAATTTTTTGAAAAAAATATATTTAGAATCTAAAGACAAAATGTCACAAATCACTAGTTTGCATCATCTTCAAATTCCTCATGGTTTAGCCATTATAGGTGCTCGAAAGTGAAGATATAGTTAGAAAATTTTATTTCAATGTTCAGTTTGGCCAAAAATTGTAAACTAGTATTGTGGGATCACCCTCTACATATAGATAATGAGGGTGAATATGTTAAACATAAGTTTGAAAAAAATTTTGCTTCAAAAGGAATTAACATGCAACACATATTTCCATACAGTCCTCAACGTAATGTTGTTGCAAAATGCAAGAATAGGTCCTTGAAGGAAATGGAAAATCAAGTATGATCACTCTAAATATTTTGCACCTTAGTATTGGTTAGAGGCCATTAGCTGTGTGTGTAACATCTAGAACTGAGTGCTTCATAAAGTTGTGAAGGGGGTTAACTCCTTTTCAAGCTTGGAATAGTTGAAAACCCACAATTAAGAACTTCTGAGTGTTTGGTTCTCTTATACTTGCCCACATTCCAACAAAGAAAATGTAAGGCTATGGATCAAAAAAGCAAGCCTTGCATTTTTTTGGGTATCTAAATGATATCAAAGGTTATAAGCTTCTCCATCCCACCACTCATGAGTTTTTCATCGAGATGAGTGTTCATTTTGAGGAGAGCCCTTCCAATTCTTGTCCTACCACTTCTCCATCTGCCATCATATTGGAGATATTGCATCATGATAAAAATTCTTCAAAGGATCTAAATCCTCCTAATATTGGTGAGGAGTCTTCTTCCTCCACTTTAGATGGCAATAGTGATGATGAGGATTCACATTCCTCTCCTAGTCATAATTCAGAGATTGATGACTCTCCTCCAAACTCTCCAACCTCATAAGCTCTTTGGGCTTGACAAACATTGGATTTGATAGGTGATTAGGTTGGTGATCCATAAAACATAAGAAGAACAAGGTCACAAATTCCAAAAAACTCAACATCTCTTCATTTCTTTAGCTTTTGATCCACAATATTTTCATGAAGCTTTAGGCATCCTCAAGTGGGATACTACAATGTAGGAAGAATTCAGTTCCTTAGAAAGGAATCACACAAGCTATCAAGTCCTTGAATAGTACGAGAGCCACATGAGTTGTTGGGAGTCTTATTTGCATGAATAATTTATCGACTAGAGTATATGTGATCTATGATCGACATCAAATCTTGGCTTGATTCTGGCTTCTCAAATAATCTAACAAAGGTCACCTCCACATAATAGGATTGAAAGAGTGTGTATATGCTATGTGTTCCACCTCACTAAAATCTATGGGTTAGAAGTCACTACTCTCACCTACTACATAAAAATAAATGCTAGATACATAAATAACTCCAAATCGATACCAATGAAGTGTTAAAACTAGTACTATGAAACCCTCTCGTAATGATGACAAGGTAGAGGGATGATAGGTCCCCTAAAAATATGTTTCACAATATTATGCATGAATATTGAGTGTTTGTGGAGTACAATCAATCTCCATAAGAAATCTAGGACCAAATATTTAATTGGGTGCCTAAAGTGTATCCAAATATTTTCATAAAATAGTCTTCCAAGAGATTAATATGAACCAAATAAAAATAAATAGAAAAATTATAGTGTAGGCCAATGACCTACCTTGTTGCTAGCTCTATTGTTCACTCAAATGAGGGTTTGTTGGTTGACTATCCTAGGAAAACACTAGGTTGGAGTTAATCAAATTGCTTTCAAAGGAACTACTTTTGGGAAAATGCCCAAACCCTATTTCTTTTAATTTTAATTATCTTGTTTTGGTTGAAGTAGTTTCAATCAAATAGGCTTCAGGTGAAATAATCTCACCAGAATATTCATTGTCCATGTGTATACAACTTATTCTGGGTGAAACCTATTTGATTGAAACTAATTTGATCAAAATTATGTTGCTTGAGATAATTTTGTTGGTTGAAAGTGTGACACAAGTTTATACATTTACCCTTTGGGCGATCCCACATAAGTGGGTTACAATTACATTGACGAAGAAAATTTGCTTGGGTGCTCAAAAAAACAATTGGGGGGGTTAGCTAGAACCCCTTAATGGGTTCACTAGAAGGGGGCTTCGCTTGAACCCCATGTCGGCCATTTGTTTGAATAAAAAAATGGTTTTGATATTTTTTAATGTTGTTTTTAGGGGGTTCTAGCAAACCTCCCTTCTAGTGAACCCCCCTTTTCTTGAATGCATTTGAGGGGGTTGGGTTCATTAAAACCCCCTTTTTGCCCTTCCCTCCATCTACAATTTTATACATAGTTTTAGGTTTTGAGGCTTAGGTTGAGGATCAAAATGGAATCAACTTGACAATTTACCCAACTGGAGGATTATAGTCCTCAAAACAAGCTCTCCATCAAGTATAATCTTAATTTATTTTGGCTTTATTATGCATTTTTTTAGTTTAATAAAACATAGGTTTTTCATCGAAAAATCAAGCTTTATGTTTTGCACATGTGGAAAAATAGTAGATTACCAAAAAAAAATTATAAAAAATATCTAGGTGCTTGGTATTGATGTCCTTGATCCAACAAAAAAAAAGAGAATTTCGATACTTACAAAAAAAGTTATATGTTATACAATACACCTATGTCTAAATTGTAATTGGTTTGACTTCAAAATTTAACTAAGAAAAAAATATTCAATAAAAAACTTAAAAACAAAATGAAAGTGCTAGATATCGCAGTTATAAATTCAAAAAAAATAAAAATTAATCCTTCATAGAAAAAAAATGTGTTATACAGTGAACATCACTCTTTAAAAATGGTGTTTACTTTAAAAACTAGTTATCGAAGGAGATGGAAAAAGAAATGCAATTTGAATCTTCCAATTTTTTTTAAAAATATATATTTAGAATCTATAGACAAAATGCCACAAATCACTAGTTTGCATCATCTTCAAATTTCTCATGGTTTAGCAGCTATAGGTGTCTAAAAGTGAAGATTTAGTTAAAAAAATTCAGTTCAAAGTCAAGTTTGGCCAAAAATTGTAACACACTATTGTGGGATCACCCCTCTAGAAATGGTAATATGAATGAACATTATGGACCATTAAATTCCATGTTAGATGTCTTGGTTCACACATGTGACCATAGATCTAAACCCTACTCATGGATCCCAATTGTGTTGAATTTCCTATTAGGAATCTATTTTTCTTTATGTTTGGATCCTTTATTTGAAAAGGGATGGTGTTAATGGAGATTATTTAGAGGTTGCTAGGCTACAAAGGTCACCTTTGGTTAAATCCTTGTTACCAATTAAAAACTCATGCTAAGGATGTTGCAAGATGATTATGCAATTTTGATGCTCTATGATGTTCATTATGTGATAATACTAATTGATTGAGAGCCCCTAGATCACCTAGATGGATTAAAGTGAATCAAGTTTTCTCTTTAAATATATCACAATAGTGCACATGTTAATGAAATCTCATGCTCAAGTCAATACACAATGACTAGTTGGAAGGAGTTGACTTGGACCTGAAATCTAAATTTAAACATACAAGTTCTAGGATCATTTTCACACTTACAAAACTAAACTAAGCCAATTCCACACCTATAAATTTGACTTGAGACAACATATAGATTGTCATAGAATCAAGACTAATCCCAAGAAATATGCATAGATGGAATACAATGAGGTTGAAAATATTTGCCAACTTTTATATTGAAACTTGTCTTTGATACATTATTCATCACATTAAGAACAATCTGATGAATATAAACCCAAATCGAAATGGAACAATATGAATATACGATTTCCATGCACAAGTCAACACATAATGACTAGTTGGAAAGAGTTGACTTGGACCTAAAATATAAATTTAAACATGCAAGTTTTATGGTCATTTTCACACTTATGAAACTAAACTAGGTCAATTTCACACCTAAAGATTTGACTTGAGATAACATATGGATAAACTTAGGATGAAGAATAATCCCAAGAAATATACATAGATGGAATCCAATAAGATTTAAAATATTTAAACATGTCATATATATTAATCATCACATTAAGAACAACCCAATCAAAATAAATTAACATTGAAATGAAACAATATAAATATACAATTTTCATTGTCACAATTAATATTGTAATTCTCATAAAATAAATAGAGTGTAAATAAATAATATAATTAAAAACTAAATTTTAAATCCATCCAAAACGATTTTGATCCAAATTTTAATTTCATTCCAAACTAGGTATTTAGAATGAAAAGCGCTTCTTTTATAAAAACTATGGATCTTAAAATACCGTGGTTTGCCCAAAACTATGTGCAAAAGGAATGTTTACTTAAAGCCTAAGTTACGAAGAAATCACTGTTTGATCACACTTTATTCCCTTGAACTTGTTGGGCACTGGGCTCATCCCTTACGGTAAAGTTGAAGGCACTAATTGTAATCGTACCCCACCCATCAAACATGCTTATAATTGTACCGCCACATCCTAGTCATGCGACGAGCGAAAGAGCTTAGGACGTAACCTGATTAACGTACTGACTGAGTGAGTACCTTTGATTTCAGGTTTGTGGCGTGAAAAGATGGCGACGCGTGCTCGAAGTGAGCCCACCAACACCACCTGGTCTGCACATAATCGATCATGAAGCCAGTTCAAAAGTGAATTTTCTGAATCTCACACTGTGAACCTTGTGAGGTCCTTTCCCTTTTTTTTCAGCTTTCATTCAACAGGGATGCTTGGTGCTGGGAGCATTTATAGCAGAGAACTTGCATTTCTGGAGTCGGAGAAAACCTGGTAGATATGGCTAGCCTTTTAGAACAATTAGTTGGAAAGTGCAAGGAGTATGAGGCTTCACATGAGTTCGATAAAAAAGCCCTGATAGAGGCACTTGATAGAAATTACAAGGGTTTGCCGAAGGTAGAATCAAAATCAATGCAACGTTACATAGCGCAGTGCACTATGCAGAATCAGTCGGAGCATTGGCGGCCTACAGTCCCATTGAAAGGGCTGCGGCCCATTCGAGCAAGGGAGCTTGAAATTGATAAGCACCATCAAGGCTGTGTTCTGTTCGGAACGCTGTGTGCTGATGCGTACATGATGGTGTGCATTACGACTATCTTAGAAGACCCGTATGGAGATGCTGTTCGACTTGCAATATACAATACATCCGTTTCCGGGATAGACACGAAAGGTGCGCGCAAGCTTTATCCCAAAGGCTCCAAGGTTGCGGTCAAACAGCCCTACTTCAAGGAAGGCTCCCAAGATGGTGCACTCATGCTGCGCGTTGATAATCCTCAAAACGTCGAGATTTTGGCTTCCTTCCCAGTATATGCTGAAACTTATTCGGGTAAGGATTTACTTGAATGGCGCACTGAAGGCAACAAATACTTCCGGGATAAGGATTGGAACAAGGCAATATACTATTATTCCAGATGTATAGACTTGGCTCTTTCGCGCCACACAATTGAACCCCAAGTGCCAGGTGCTTCCAATATCCAGGAAAAAGTGAAGGAGGCTCTTCTGTATTCTTATTCTAATAGGGCAGAGGCAAAGTTGAGGTTGAATGATTATGTGAATGCTCTACACGACTGTGACGAGGCGTTAGCCCTTGATCACCACCACCTCAAATCCTTGTTTCGCAAAGGCCGTGCTTTCCATTATCTTAAGGAATACAAGTTAGCTTGCCAATGCTTTGATAGAGCTCTGGAGCTGTCCCCAACTGCCAAAGAAGTCCAGTTGCAGTATGAAAAATCTATGGAACTCAGCTGTCAGAACCAGCAAGGTAAGTTCGATCTCTCTCCCTATTTCTTAAACGGTTGTAATGTGTCGGAGTTCAGCAATTATATTGGCCCGGTGCTGATTAAAAGATCAGTAGGGCGCGGCAGAGGATTGTTTGCCACTGACAATGTAGGTTTTGGAGATTTTCTGCTCGTGGACAACGCCATTGCATTCAGCAGCACCGAGACAACAAGATTGAATGGAAGCCCTAAAAAAGTCATACCTTCTATGATAGAATCGAAGTCAAAACTTGTTTATCTTAAAGGGGATCTCGAGGCTAAAATCATTACCTCTGCAACGTCATCTCCGAGGATATTGCAGCAGCTAGAGTACCTTGCTGATTCAGATGAAATGAAGGTGCCACCCATGGATCTGTTCCAGATAAATAATGCCAACTGGAATAACTACGATGTTTGCAATCAAGGTTGGCTGTTTGACCTGCGTAAACGTGCAAAGCTAATGCGAAATGTGGGGTGTCAACTGCAAACTATTGAATCAAATGGTGACATGTCAAGACACAATGAGCAATATGGTTTGTGGGTACTTCCTTCTTTCATCAATCATTCCTGTTGTCCCAACGCCAATTGCATTGTTGTGGGAGAAGCCATGTTTATCATAGCTGCAAGAAAAATTGCAGCTGGAGAAGAAATAACAATCCCTTACTTTGATAGTCTTTTGCCGTTGTTCGCAAGAGAATCGGGATTCAGGGAATTTAACTGTGATTGTAAGAGGTGTATGTTAGAAAGATCCTTAGTAACAGCCGAAGGATCACCGTTGCAGGAAATTGCTAAACTTGTTTACCCCATCGACTCCACGCTATCTGATCTTGATTTGTGCAAAATTGCTATGCGAGTGGAGAAGACCATAGCTGTCCTGACCACTGAAGAAAAGCAGATGATAAGAGCATCTTTTTTCCCACTCTATTACAATATTTTTGGGTTACAGCGCATTCATCCTTATGCCAGGAAAACTTTGCCTTCTTTGAGGGAAGTGTTCGATGGCTTCCAAGAGGTTGTTCCAGGGAATTGTATATGCTTTGAGTTGTTTGCAAGGTCTCCTGTTTATGCCAAGAACGAAGATGAAACAGACAAGGTTCTTTTTCAGAAGGCAATGGAAGTATGCACAGCGTATATGGGAAAGCACGAAAAAGGCGTTCTAAAAGCTGTAT
Source organism: Sequoiadendron giganteum (assembly GCA_007115665.2). Taxonomy (NCBI): domain Eukaryota; kingdom Viridiplantae; phylum Streptophyta; class Pinopsida; order Cupressales; family Cupressaceae; genus Sequoiadendron; species Sequoiadendron giganteum. The sequence continues at coordinate 384,006,542 of CM021105.1, forward strand.
TGAACTCTGTTGCAACAAACGCCTTCAAACCGGGGCTTACTGTCTTCGGCTTAACTGAGGTTAACTCGGAGCTTTAGATATAATATTTGATTTGTGAATCTGAGATAGAGAATATGAAAGTTGTGCTGTAGGTCACTTGTGTATGTCCAGCATATGGGTATATGTTAGTGTTACCAAAACAGAGCTATACTCTGCTTTAGGCCCTTATCTTTCTACTGAAGATGAGATACAAAATTACTCGTATTGTTCTATGCAAATCAACATAATGATATTTCCTCAATCTAATTTTGTGGTGGTGTTTCTCATTTTTCGTTATCATTAAATATTTCTTAATTTAACTTTTAAGTACACACTTTCTGAATTGGCTAGTAATTTAGTGTAGACGATTTTAGGTATATTGGAAAAATATATTTGATATATCAAGATATCTTTAAAGCAATGTTGAAATTATAAGTCTGATTTTTCACCTTTCAATTTTAGCAATTAGTTTTAAAATATTTAGTAAATATATATCTAATATTGCACTCTGCATTTAATTTTATGCAACTGTTCAAAATATTGCTAGAGTTAATGAATCCATGGGAGGCGGTTAATCTATGTCATGAACCTAAGCGTTGTTCTAAACATCACAAAGAGACCAAGGGCACACACATTGTAACAATCCACTAGTGCAAGTAATGCAATTGAACCTGTCACCTAGGCTTTAATACCAGTTGTTGCAAAGATGGTTGTCGTTGCACCAAAATATTGACTTGTTATGCTCGATACAACTGCTAGAGATAATGAATCCATGAGAGGTCATGGTTAGAGACCACACACATTGTAACAATCCACTAGTGCAAGTAATGCAATTGAACCTGTCACCTAGGCTTTAATACCAGTTGTTGCAAAGATGGTTGTCGTTGCACCAAAATATTGACTTGTTACGCTAGAGATAATGAATCCATGAGAGGTGGTGCCATGTCACCTTGCAACAGACTTTGTCTCTAATGTAAGAATTCAAAGAAAAAGTATCACTAAAGGGGAAAAGCATAAGATGAGTATTGAACAAAGGTTGTCATTGATGTAGTAAGAGGATTGATGTTAAAGGTGTGTCAAAGATTAGAGTTGGTACTATATTTTCTAGAGATCAATGAGAATTAATTGAATTTGTACTAACATACCTATATGTGTTTGTAATTATACGCATATCATTTTGAGTTACAAAGATTTTCAGAAATATACATCACTAGTCATTGAAGAGTGTTTGTTTTCTAGAAGTATCACTAAATCAAGAAACATATTATCAACTATTGATGAGTGTTTGTGTTCCAAAAGTATGGGTGATTTTTGTATACTTATAATATCGTTCTTTCATCCATTCACTGTGATAGAGGTGATTTGAAAGGTTGTACTAGAATGTTTCAGTTCAGTGTTTCTTAGGTCTACTTTATGGAGGCATTGTAGGCTCTGCAATTTGAGAGGAGGGTATGTCTACACTTGTTCCATCTTATTCTTGAGTTTTCAGAGGATGTGTTCAACATGCAAAAAGATTGAAGTGACAAAAGTTTCTTTGTGTGTTTATTTCAACCAGTTGGTGTTAGAGGCATGTGCAGTAACGACTAGTAGAATGTTATTCAATTCTAGTGTATGGTTTTAAGATAGGACCTGGTTAATTCTCTTTTGGTAGCACATGACATCATGTCATTTTGGTGGCAACAAGTTTGATTTTGGACTGAATTATTACACGTTTCATGAAAACTGAATTTAGGTCCTCCTTATGTCATCTTGGTTATTTGCAGATCCTTGACCAACATGAAAGAGTGTTAATGCATGTAAATACTCCTCAGTTGTGTGGATGCACAATGTGAAGTATAATTATGTAGGAGGTATAGATTGAAGAGAAGGTAGTGAATATACAAGGAGATTATCTTGCGAAGCTAGAGGGTTACATCCCAGATTGTGCACCAATATCAAAAGATCATATGAAGTGTGGATGAGTTTCTGTAGAAACTTTGGCACATGTATGAGGTGTTTTGAGCTGCATTGAAGATCCACAAGCTTTATTTGTGTAATCTGGTATGACTAGTGTTCTACTTGCAAAGTTAGTGCTCTGTTCATTGTATTTGGATTGGTGTCTCCAATAGGTTGGTGCCTAAAAATACACCAAGGGATTGGTGTCTCTAATAGGTTGGTGCATACTTCATATTGTAAAATTCACTTGTTATATTCTTGCTTGTGAGGTTGGATTTGGACAGTATATCCGGTCTTCTATTGTGTGAATTTGGTTTTCTATTGTGTGAATGTGTGCTCATTGATTGATTAGTAGTAGTGAAGATTCAAGTTATATGATCAGATATTTGTGTTGAAGCTAAGAGTTTTGAATTGATTATATCTACTAATTCACCCTATCCCTCTTAGTAGATTATGTGCCCTTCAATTAGTATCAGGGCTAAGCTCCTTTCAAGAAGCCTAACAACTTAAGGTACTTTTGGGATGGTACACTCAGTTGCTCAAGAAGGATTGTCTACAAATAAATCACTTCTCTTTGATGTCAGTTATAGAGGGATATGAGATTCTTCAAAACCCTCCTAGGGATCAAGCTGAAAAGAAGGCTTGTGAAACTAATATTAAGGCTAGGAATGATATCTTTTATAAATTGTCTAACTTTGAATTTATGAAAGTGATGCAATAAAAGACAACAAAGGAAGTATGGGAAAAATTGTGTACTACATATGAAGGTGGTGAAAAAGGAAAAGAGGAAAAGTTGCAAACTCATAGATCTCAGTTTGAAGATTAAGGAAGATGAAAACATTTCCACATTCCTACTTTGGGTTGATGAGGTTGCCAACTCTATCAAAGGACTTCATGAGGAATTGAAAGAAAGCATGGTTGTGAAAAAGGTACTCAAATATCTTCCTAAAAGGTTTGATTCTAAAGTTTCTACTATTGAAGAAGCTAAAGATCTTAATGTTTTGAAGATGACTGAGCTGCATAGAATCCTAACTACTTTTAAATTGAGGCTTGAAAGTGAGAAATCTATAAGGAAAGAGGAAAATTTTTAGGTATCTAAGAAGCAATTTGATTGAGATTCTAACATTGGATCAGATCCAAAGGAAGCTAATTTTCTCAGAAATCTACAAAGAGGTTCCAGTAAGTATAAATGAAAGTTAGCTTTCAAGTGTTTTAATTATGGTGAATGAGACATTTTATGGCTAAATGTACTCATAAGGACACTAACAATGTTGAGAAAAAGTATGGAAATAAATCAGTTTAGAAAAGGAATAAAGGTCAGAGGAAATAAAAGATTTTCTACACTAATGGGGAAGGCTACTCTACTAATGAAGAATATGAAGATATCTCTAAAGATGAAAAAGAGAATGTTGTATTCATGGTCATGGAAATGACTGAAGAAGATGTAGAAATAGATTATGGAATCAATGAGGATGAGGTAGATCTTGTAGAAGAATTTCTCTGTTTTGGTAAAGAGATTAAGAAACTGAAGAAGAGAATTGCAGAGGAAGTGAAGGCTAAAGAAAATGTATCTCTAGATCTAGAGAGAGTAGAGAAGATGATTGTTTATCTAAAGACCCAATCAAAATAAGCAAAAAGGATAAAATAAGTTATGATTAGAAAAATATTGTTAAGAGACAAGGGCTACGAGAAGCTTGAGGTAGAAGTTGAGTCGATAAGGAAAGAGCTTGAGAAGGTGAATAATCAACTACAAATGAAGCTTGGAAAGAGTACTAAGACTCTTGATCAGATATCTTCACATGTCAAAATCAAAATTATAGGTTTTGATGATCAAAAGAACATAGTGACATAACAATCGACGAAGCCTATGAAAGGGAGTCCAAAAGTAGCCGATTCTAAAAGTACAAAGTCTGAAAGAGTTATTGCAAGTGATGAAAGAAAGACATAAAATGATGGTTTTATCTAAGTTCAAAAGAAGAATAGAAGATTTGAAAGATAGGGATATAACACTAGGTTCAATCATTCTTTTATTAGCTATTATTTTAATTGTAATAATTTTGGTCATAAAGTTGTGGACTGTAGAAAATCTTTGATAATAATAAATAAACTTTGTCAACAATAATGCATTTGCACCTCTGTATAATTTTAATATTATTTTCTATAAGAGAAACAACCTTTGACACATTATTAGGAACTACATAAGTAGTTTTGTGAGTCCTCCTCTACTAGAAACATGAAGAAAAGGATCATATAAAGTCTAGAAGAAGGTTCTGAAAGAGAAGAAGTCTGAAAAATTAATGATTTCTCAAAATTCTCTACATGCTCAAAAAGAGAAGAATCTATGGATCATAGATAGTGGGGGTTCAATCCACATGAATGGACATAAAAGCAATTTCATGAATTTCAAGAAATTTGAAGGAGCCTCAATAACTCTTGGAAATAATTTTATTGCCAAAATATTTGATAAGGGTACTTTGAGTCTTGATGGTGGTAGAAAAAAACTCATAATGTTTTGTATGTTCAAGGACTAAAGCACAATCTATTAGTGTAAGTTAGATGTGCGATAAAGGTTATAAGCTATCTTTTAGTACTGAGGGTTGTGAAATTAGGAAATTAACTATCAAAGAACTGGTTGTGGAAGGAAGTAGGATAGACAGTGACATATGGAATCTTAGTGAACTGAATGGACAAAAATATCTTACTAAAAGGACACAAGAAGAATAAAATTTCAATACATTGAAAGGTTATTATTGTTGAGAAAATGTGTCTCAACTTCCAGCTTGATGCCCCTATTTTCATGCCTTGGCGAAAAACTTGTTGCTTCTATAGTTTACTGCCATACCCTACCTGGTTTATTCCTGCCTTAACCGCTTTACCATGGAGGTCTTCTCCTACCTTGGTGGTACCGCAGTGAAGGGCTTGGCAGTTATCTCGTTACCATTCACAATCTCTTCCTTGGCCATAGTGGTTGTGATTGGCATCTTTCAGCCTATCTTGGTGGTCACCGCCATACCGCGGGCGGTTATGCAACCGATCGTGGTGGCTGCAGTTTTTCTACCAATGGTGGCACTGGTGGTTATCGCAGCACCGCGAACGGTGAGCTTGCTCACCACGGTGCTTGAGGTAAGACCACCAACGGTCTAGCTAATGGTCACCGCTCTACCGCAGGGTGTCCTGTCGCCCCTCGCGGTAGTGCGGTTTGACCATCAGCGGTCTCACAGACTGATCACCGCCTTACCACGGTTAGGCCTTGACTCGGTAATGGTAGCGTGGTGCAGACTTGGAGCGAGCTTGGTGGTTTCCGAGCTCACCACATTTCCGTGGGTCGACTCGGATGGAGCAGTAGTAGTGCGGGGAGGTCAAGGAAGAGCTCAGAGACACTTGCCACCACATGGTGGATGGGTCAGTTGGGCTCGATGGTAGCACGGGGATGCATGGGTGAGCTTAGCCGAGCTCACCACATTACCGTGGATGGGTAGTTTCAGCTCGACGGTTGACTGGTAGAGTCTTAGAGAGCGCGGATGAGCTCGGACCTGGTTTGACCGAGTTGGAATCAGAGTCAAATGTGATCAATGAATAGTTGGTGGATGCATGGCAAGTTGACAGCATGTTGATTGGCCAAAAGACAAAACGGTAAAAGTAGTAATTGTAGGCTAACTTAGGCTGGCGATCAGGACCCGTTTTGGGTGATGGCATTAATGCTTGGGTTGCTTGATGCAGGGAGATCGATATGGGCAGATTGATTGTGTGATTGGATGTCCGATTCATGAACCAGATGGTTGGTGATTGCTTGAGAGATTAATTGCAACACATGAATTTGTAAGTCAGGTACAACAATGTAAGATGTTAAAATTTAAACTGTATGTTAGATGATAACATTGTAATAGTGAGATAAGAACTTGAAGAATTGATGTGATCTGATCAAAGAAGATTGAACATTGTATGTAATTGTTTTATTACTGGAATACAATTGTCTTGACTTTGTGTGGTGGGTTTTTTACTCGAAAAGGTTTTTCCACGTATATCTTGTGTCAATCCGTGAATGCTTAATTTTGTTATCTATTTTATTGGTTGTATTAATCTCAAGTAGTTTTAGAAGCTATTAGAACCTATTTATGCTCTTCTCCCCTATTGTATTAGTGTTAAGCGAATGTATTCCACACTGTTGGGTCATTAGATCCACCTCATTTTCCCTTCAAGTGGTATCAGAGCCTGGCCCATTGTGTTATCCTTGAGAGAAAGCTCAATTTTTTGTGCTAATAATGTTTAAGTGGGAGTATTGCATTGTCAAAACTTGTTTTTTTTGAGATGGCGAGTACATCAAGTAGAGTAGATATTGAAAAGTTTAATGGCAACAACTTTGAGTTATGGAAACTCAAAGTGGAAGACTTGCTAGTGGATAGAGACCTCTGGTTAGCAGTGTCTAGTGCTAAGCCACAAAGTATGAAGAAAGAGGATTGGGATCTTGCTGATAGAAAAGCAAGAGGTCTGATAAGACCGAGTCTGGCCGATTTTGTACTCCTAAACGTCCATGAGGAGCAGTCTGTAGCTTCATTGTGGAAGAAGCTTGGTGATATTTATCAGGGAAAGTCTCTGGTAAATAATTTATTCCTGAGAAAAAATTTGTACTCCTTGAAAATGGAAGAAGGTGCATATGTTGCAGACCATTTGAACTCATTTAATATGTGTGTTACTCAGCTGGCTTCTATAGGTGTAAAGACCGAGGAGGAGGATCATTGCATGCTCTTGTTGTGTTCATTACTTGAAATTTGGGATCATCTGGTGATGGCTATTGGAAGCACAACCACTACATTCAAGATGGATGATGTGGTTGCTTCGCTCTTGTATGAAGAAATGTGAAGGAAGTATTTTGAGATGGCCAAAGAGGCTCTTGCTATTTGAGGTAGACCAAAGGAGAAAGGCAAGAAGAAGGACAAGAAGTTGAAATCCAAATCTGCAGGGAGATCAAAGTCTCCTGGTAAAAATTTCAAGGTGAGATGCTGGAACTGTGGGCAACCTGGTCATATCCAGAAGGACTACAAAGAGAAGAAGAAGAAGAATGCTTTTGACAATGAATCTTCTCAAAGTGATGCAGACTCCTTCATTGCAGCAGCCTTGACAACTCAGGCATCAGATGATGGCTAGTTGGTTGACTCAGGTACGTCCTTTCACATGATGTCCAATAGAGAATGGTTCTCTAAATATGAGAAGTATGATGATGGAAAGGTGTACTTGGCAAGTGATTCAATGCTGGAGATCGTTGGCAGAGGAAGAGTCAAAGGGATTGGTGGCGTACTACACATTCCAGGTCTGGCTCGAAATCTTCTTTCTATCAGTAAGTTAAATGATGTTGGTGTAGAAGTTTCGTTCTCTAGTAGAGGATGTAAATTGGCTAGATGTGCAATGGTGCTAGCTAAGGGTGTTCGTAGTGGCACTCTGTACAAGCTGGATGCATGTCCTGTCAATGTAACAGTGCCTCTGTAAAGTCAAGCAATGCTGATCCTATAGAGAAAGATGAAGACACTTCTCTATCTACAAATGCTTTGGAGGTAAAACTCCCAGCTGAGAAGACTATGCTATGACATCATAGACTTGGTCACATAGGTGAGAAAGGTTTAAAAACCTTGAAGAATAAAAATCTTGTAGAAGGGCTTGATGATTGTAACCATGAGTTCGATTTTCACGAACATTGTATCTATGGAAAACAACACCATGTTTCATTTTATTCTAGTCCTCATAAATCTCTTGGTATACTAGACTATGTTCATTCAGATGTGTTTGGTCTAGTTAATGTTCCTTTGTTATCGAAGTCTAGATATTATGTTTATTTTATTGATGACTGTTCGAGAAGGGCATTTGTATACTTTCTTAAAAGTAAATAAGAAGTGTTCAGTCGGTTTAAATAATTTAAATATTTGGTAGAGAATCAGGTTGGAAGGAAAATTAAATGTTTGAGGATAGACAATGGTGGTGAATTTTGTTCTGCAGATTTTGGAAGGTATTGCACTGATCATGGAATTAAAAGGCATAAAACTACATCTTATACTCCACAGTAGAATGGAGTTGCTGAAAGGTTGAACATGATGCTGATGGAAAAGGCAAGGAGTATGTTGAGTGGTGTTGGTCTAGAGCAGAAGTTTTGGGCTGAGGCTGTGGCTACCATATTATCTAATAAATTGATCTCCTTGCTCTGCTCTTGTTGATAAGACACCTTTGGATAACAAGGCTGTCAAGTGTATTCTCATCAGCTATGGAGTTGGTGTGAAGGGATACAAGCTTTGGAACCCTGTTACTAAGGAGGTTCTATACAGCAGAAGCATGATATTTCGTGAGCTGAAACCTTCAACAAGTGATCAACAACTTGAGAGAGATCAGAGTGACAAGAAGAAGGATGCTGTTGAGATTCCCCAAACTCTAGAAAGGGAAGAGTTGCATGGTGTACTTGAGACTCAAGAGAGCTCAACCAGCTCTGGAAGTTTTGATGATGAAGAACAACCTCAGCTTGTAAGAAGATCTACATGAGAAAAAAACAACCTGAAAGGTATGGTTTCTCACTGTTAAATTCAAACTGTGCCTATGCTTTAATTACTAGCACTGATGAGCCTAGGACTGTGAAAGAAGCAATCAACATGGTTGATTCAAATTCTTGGCTACAAGCCATGAATGAAGAGATGGATTCTTTGAAAAAGAATGAAACCTGAGATTTGGTACCACTGCCTAAAGGGCGAAAGCCTATTGGCTGTAAGTGGATATTCAAAAATAAAACAGGCCTTGATGGTAGTATTGAGAAGTATAAGGAAAGGTTGGTTGCAAAGGGATTTTCTCAAATTGAGGGAATTGATTATGGAGAGATTTTTTCCCCTGTAGCAAAGCTGTCATTGGTAGTTGTGTATGAGTTTGAAATTGAACAGATGGATGTGAAGACAACGTTTCTCCATGGTGAGCTGAAAGAAGAAATCTACATGTCCTAGCTTGAGAATTTTGTTGAAAGAGCTAAACAAAATCTAGTCTATAAGTTAAATAAATCTCTCTATGGTTTAAAGAAATCTCCTAGAACATGTGGTACCAAAAATTTGACACATTTGTGTTGTCAATTGGATTTGTGAGATCAAAATTTGATCATTGCATTTATTATAAATCTGAGAATGATCGTGTGCTTGTTATTACCCTGTACGTGGATGATATGTTTTTCATAGGAAATAGCAAGTCTATGATTTCTGATCTTAAATCTCAGTTGTCTGCAAATTTCAAAATGAAAGATCTTGGTGCAGCTAGGTACATTCTTGGAATGGAGATAACCAAGGACAGAACAAGTAGAAAGCTTTGGGTCAGTCAGAGTAAGTATGTGAAAACAATCTTGGAGAGGTTTAGCATGGATGATTGCAAGCAGCTAGTTGTTCCAATCATGCAGGGAATGAAGCTATATGTTGAAGACTATCCAAAGTCTTCTACTAAGATGGAGGACATGACCAGTGTGCCTTATGCAAGTGTTGTTGGCAGTTTTATGTATGCTATGGTCTGTACAAGACCAGACATTGCCCAAGCAGTGGGAGTTCTAAGCCGATTTATGGCAAATCCGGGAAGATCATATTGGGATGTTGTGAAGAGAGTGTTCCGGTATTTGAAGGGAACTTTAGAATACACTATGTGTTACCATGGAAGTTTGGTTGCACCACAGAGGACTCTCAAAATTCATGGGTATGTTGATTCAGATTGGGAAAGGGACATTAATAGTAGACGATCCACCAGTGGATACACTTTCATGCTTAATGGTGGAGCAATCAACTGGATAAGCAAGTGACAAGTTGTGGTTGCTCTATCCACGATTGAGGCAGAATACATGGCTGAAACTCATGCTTGTAAGGAGGCGATTTGGTTAAAATGTCAAAGTTCAGACATAGGATTTAATGCAGGGCATATCACTATTTTCTGTGATAGTCAAAGTGCCATTTGTTTGGCAAAGAATCCGACATTCCATGCCAGGACCAAGCACATTGATGTGTAGTATCATTTCATGAGGGACATGGTTGAAGATGGGAAGGTCAGTTTGGAAAAGGTTGACACCTTGAAGAATGTTGCAGATGCCTTAATAAATCCCATCAGCATGGACAAGTTCAGATGGTGCACAAAATCGATGGGCCTTGGGGCCTATGAAAGACAGTAATTTTTTGTTTTTTCGAAGCCATGGGGGAGCTAGAAGTGTTCACCAAGTGGGAGCTTGTTGATAAAATGTGTCTCAACTTCCAGCTTGATGCCCCTATTTTCATGCCTTGGCGAAAAACTTGTTGCTTCTATATTTTACCGCCATACCATGCCTGGTTTATTCCTACCTTAACCGCTTTACCACAGAGGTCTGATCCTAATTTGGTGGTACTGCGGTGAAGGCCTTGGTGGTTATCTCGTTACCACTTGCAGTCTCTTCCTTGGCTGCGGTGGCTGCTGTTAGCATCTTTCAGCCTGTCTTGTTGGTCACCGCTATACCATGAGTGGTTATGCAACTGACCATGTTGACCGCAGTTTTTCTACCAACGGTGGCTCTAGTGGTTACCGCAACACCATGAACGGTGAGATTGCTCACCGTGGTGGCTATGGTAAGACCGCTAGCGGTCTAGTTGATGGTCACTGCTCTACCGTGGGGTGGCCTATCGGCCCCCGCAGTAATGTAGTTTGAAAATCAGTGGTCTCACAGACCGGTCACCACCTTATCACGGTTAGGCCTTGACTAGGTAGTGGTAGCGCGGTGCAGAATTGGAGCGAGCTCAGTAGTTTCGAAGGGTGAGATCCTCCGAGCTCAACACATTACCGTGGTTCGACTCAGATGGAGCACCGATAGCGCAGGCAAATCAAGGCATAGCTCAGATACGCTTGCTGCCACACCGCAGATGGGTCGGTTGGGCTCGGCGGTAGTGTGGTGATGCATGGGTGAGCTCGACCGAGCTCACCACATTACCACAGATGGGTAGTGTCCGCTCCGTGATGGAGCGGTAGAGTCTTAGATAGTTCGGATGAGCTCGAACCTGGTTTGACCGAGTTGGAATCAAAGTCAGATGTGATCAGTGAATAGTTGGTGGACACGTGGCAAGTTGACAGCAGGTTGATTGGCCAAAATCCAAAATGGTAAAAGCAATAATTGCAAGCTGACTTAGGCTGGCGATCAAGACCCGGTTTGGGTGATGGCATTAATGCTAGGGTGGATCGATGTAGGGAGATCGACATGGGCATTGTGTGATTGGATTTCTGATTCATGAACCAGATGGTTGGTGATTGGTTGAGAGATTAATTACAACATATGACTTTGTAAGTCGGGTACAACAATGTAAGATGTTAAAATTTGAACTGTATGTTAGATGATAACATTGTAACAATGAGATAAGAACTTGAAGAATTGTTGTGAGCTGATTAGAGAAGACTAAACATTGTATGTAATTGTTTTATTACTAGAATACAATTGTCTTGACTTTGTGTGGTGGGTTTTTTACCTGAAAAGGTTTTCCCACATATATGTCAATCTGTGAATGCTTAATTCTGTTATCTATTTTACTAGTTGTATTCATCTCAAGTAGTTTTAGAATTTATTAGAACTAGTTTATTCTCTTCTCCCCTATTGTATTTGTGTTAAGGTAATGTATTCCGCACTGTTGGATCATTAGATCCACCTCATATTCCCTTCAAGTGGTATCAGAGCCTGGCCCATTGTGTTATCCTTGATAGAAAGCTCAATTTTTTGTGCTAATAATGTTTCAGTGCGAGTATTGCATTGTTAAAACTTGATTCTATTTGAGATGGCGAGTACATCAGGTAGAGTAGATATTGAAAAGTTTAATGGAAGAAAATTTGAGTTATGGAAACTCAAAGTGGAATAATTTCTAGTGGATAGAGACCTCTGGTTAGCAGTGTCTAGTACTAAGCCACAAAGTATGAAGCAAGAGGATTGGGATCTTGCTGATAGAAAAGAAAGAGGTCTGATAAGACTGAGTCTGGCTGATTCTGTACTCCTGAACGTCCATGAGGAGCAGTTTGCAGCTTCATTGTGGAAGAATCTTGGTGATATTTATCAGGAAAAGTCTCTGGTAAATAAGTTATTCCTGAGGAAGAAGTTGTACTCCTTGAAAATGGAAGAAGGTGCATCTATTGTAGACCATCTGAACTCAATTAATATGTGTGTTACTTAGCTGGCTTCTGTAGGTGTAAAGACTGAGGAGGAGGATCGTTGCATTTTCTTGTTGTGTTCATTACTTGATAGTTGGGATCATCTGGTGATGGCTATTGGAAGCACAACCACTACATTCAAGATGGATTATGTGGTTGCTTTGCTCTTGTTTGAAGAAATGCAAAGGAATTCTTTTGAGATGGCCAAAGAGGCTCTTGCTGTTCGAGGTAGACCAAAGGAGAAAGGCAAGAAGAAGGACAAGAAGTCACAATCCAAATCTACAGGGAGATCAAAGTCTCCTGGTAAAAATTTCAAGGTGAGATGCTAGAATTGTGGGCAACCTGGTCATATCCAGAGGGACTACAAGGAGAAGAAGAAGAATTCCTCTGATAATGAATCTTCTCAAAGTGATGCAGATGCCTTCATTGTAGCAGCCTTGATAACTCAAGCATCAGATGATGTCTAGTTGGTTGACTCAAGTGCATCCTTTCACATGACGTCCAATAGAGAATGGTTCTCTAAATATGAGAAGTATGATGGTGGAAAGTTGTACTTGGCAAGTGATTCAACGCTAGAGATCGTTGGCAAAGGAAGAGTCAGAATTCAGTTTCTTGACAAGAGATTCAAAGGGATTTGGAGAAAGGGAACTTTAGGCAATGGAGTTATTTTATTCTCACTCATCTTATTGAGCATAATCTATTGTCATATTTGTATAATGAAGTTCCTATTCTAGGCACACATGGTGGGTATATCATTTGGAAAGGATATAGGGCTTGAGTCTTTAGAGTTAGTTTTGAGCATATAAATGATTATGTCCTTTTGGATTCACTTGTTCATTTTGAGTGCCCTTATGCGCTTTGGACTTACATTCGAGAATCATATGGAGATCATGATAATCCATGTAGTGACAAAAAAGTAGCTCCTTTTTCCTCACTTAATTTGTAATAATTAATACATCATTAACTTAAAATAATGCATTGGTTTAATGTTGTAATGTGTTGTAGACATTCACATTAATCTAGGCCCATTTTTAAATAAATTTACTTAATTTGTGTTGTATTTAAGGTGTTGTAACACACTTTCACACTTATCTAGGGTTTCATTAGTTAATTGAGCCTAATGGGCCCCTTTAATTCAAATTCAAGCCCTCTTAATTGCATTTCTGAGAGATCTATCCTAACACCCATAAATCAAATTTTATAAAATTAAATTTGGTAAAATCAAGGTTCCAAAAAATGATGCTAGGACCCATTCACCACTAAGGGTGACTAGGTCCTCTCCAAATAGGACACCCTTTTCTAAGCATTTTTGAAATGGGTTTTTGATGTACTTTCAATCCCTCGAGGTATGTTCCTAGGAAGTTGAGCTAGGACCCATTCACCCTAGGTGGCGAATGGCTCCTCCCTTTATATGACCCCCCTTTTTGAATTTAATTTTAGTAGGATTTTAATGATTTTAAATCCTAGATTTGAGGTCATCTTGAATTATTTGAATTTCGGAGTTAATCTCTAGATTTAGTATAAATATGGGGTCAATTCACATTGTTTCACCTAGCAACTTTGAGAGAGCATCCTAATACTTTGCAAGGGCATTATAGAGCACTTCAAGAGCATTTCAAAGGTATTTCAAGGAAGATTATTGAAGATTTATTGTAGAAATTCAAGATCATTTCGTCATGTCTAAGGCATAATGCATTCATGCATGTTGTTTAGCTAAGATTATTGATGTAGCATTGCAGATCTACTTGCAAGCATTGTTTCACATACTATTTGAGATTAAGATCTACAAGCTTCATGGCCACTACATGTTAGTTTGCAGATTTATACTCCAAGACAACTTCCAAGGTATCAACACCACTTCAAGTTTCATGTTCATGCTTCAATTTAATTATTTCATCATTTTGTTTAATTACCTAAAGAATGTTTGACTTAGGAAAACCCCTATTCACTAACAATCAACAAGTTTTTCTCCTCTTGAATGTGTGTTTGTAGATTAACAGGTTGAAGATCAAGTGGAGAACCAATTTGAAGAAAAATTGGGAAAGTTGTCATTCAAAGTGCAAGAACATGGAAAGAAGGCTACATAATTAGTTACAGGTTTTCGAGAGCTGACAACCAAGGATCTGAGAGTGCATAAATTGAAGAATAGAACCCAAATCTCAGTTTTAGAAACCCTAACAGGGACCCATTCGCCACTAAAGGCCAATGAATCCTTTTGCCCTAAAAATAACCTTCTTGTTGTAAGGTACACATCATTCTGACTTCTAAAAACTTCCCTTTTCATTGCTATAACAATTAGGATTAGTTCCTGATTATTATTTTCATATTTTCCCTCTCATAATTGAATATTTTATGGTAAAAAAGTCTAGTGGTTGACCTTCTTGATCAATTCATTTTGATTAACCCACCTTTTCCCATCAAACATTTTTGTGAACCCAACTCATTGAATATTGTAATTTTTTGATTTTGAAGTCTTTCATTGCATCCTAGGTTAGATCTTACATTTATTTGCATTCCATTTGCATTGAATTAGATCTCATTTCTAGGGTGTTTAACTTTGCATTGAAAATTGCATCTCATTTAGGGTTTAGAATTGCATTGTTTTGCATTTTTTAAATCTAGAAAATACTAGGAACAAATTAGTCATCTTGCATATCATTTATACCTCATACATTTGCATTTTAAAATCAAAACAAAATTGTATTTCAACCTAGGTCTTTGCATTAATCTTTCCATTGCATTTCTAGAAAATATGAAACTAGAAGTTATTGTCTCATACTTGGAACTGAAAGACATTATAGAAAGCTTGAAAATCATTCAAAAATAGTTTAACCTTTTTTTATCAAGGACCCATTCACCTTTACTGGAAAATGAGTCCCTGATCAGGCTAGGTTTGTACCTTTTGGCATCTAAAAGCATTAAAAATCACTTAAAAATCAGTAGTTTCATCTCAAAAATACTTAACCAGGACCCATTTGCCCTTACTAGCGAATGAGTCCCTGTTAGATCCTGATTTGTATTTTTTGGAAATTAAAACCTCAGTTTTCAGCTCCTATTTTTTGCCATTACTTTCCTATTTCAGTTTTTTGATTTTTTGTTTCATCAAATTCATTGCATTTAGCTTGATTTGCTTCATTTACATGCATTGTCAAAAATCAAAATTGCATTCAAACATTTCATTTTCATTCTATTACATTTTGTAATTAGCAAATTAATTTATTTAGATCTGGAAATCTGACAATGGATAAAGGTTTAAGCAACGTGTGTAAATCCTTGTTCTCTTTGGTTGATGTTTCAAGTTGTGTTTTGGGCAGTGACCCTAATGAATTTGAACTCACTCATGCTCCCACAAATCCTAATGCATGTTCTCATCATGATGTTGACATCACTGGAGAAGATGATGATAGTATGAACAACTGCATAAATTATTTCCTTAAGAACCTTGTGTCTAATGCACCCTTCTATCCTTCCATGAAACAACCAACACAACTTGAGATGCTTGGACTTTTACATCCTGAAATTGAGTCACAAGCTAAGCCTAAGTTCCCTACAATAGGTGAACCTAGTTCCTCTATTCAAGAAAATATTCAACCATTATATATTAACAAGGTAACAAATACTCCTATCAATCTAGAAGAGACATATGGAAAAGGATTCACGATTGTAAGTAAAGAAGGATGTGATACAACAAGTGAACATGAAATTCATCAACTCCTAGAGAAAATACCAACTAGAGATACCAAAGGGTTAGGATATCAAGATTCTCCTCTTGACATAAGTGTCCCCCTCCCTAAAGAATAATAAATGCTTCATAACGATGGTAGGATTGTCTTAGAACCCCCCTCCTGACATAAGTGTTCTCCTTCCTAAAGAGAAACCAATGCCTTGTAATGATGATAAAGAAGATGAGGTTATTTCAGGTCCTCCTGCTCTTTATCCACTTAGAGAAATTAGTGAGTCTAGAAAGAAACACAAGCCTTACAAACTCAAGAAACTAAAATTCCCTTATCCACCAACTACAATTGAAAGGAATTTATAGATACTTTAACACAAAGGATTTATTAAATTACCACCCATGCCTAAAATTCGATTTCCAAATCCTAAGAACAAAAACACATCTCATTGCAGATATCATAGAATTTTTGGACATAGTACTGATGAGTGTTGTGCCTTAAAGAAAATCTTAAAAAGTTGATATCATAGAAGTAATCCCCTAATAAGGATGCCCTTATGCTCCTTGTCATGTAATGGCTATAGAATCTTAACATTCTCATTATTACATGTTTTATATTCATTGCAAATCATTTCAAAATGTAAGGAGATCCTTTTCATCAACTCCCTCAGCTCATTCTTGTCTTGAACTAAATGGGGGCAATAATTAGATAGCCTTGTCCTAGTAATGCACTTGCTCTTGTCCCTTTGGCTAGTTTTCTGACTTTTTTTTATGTAGACCGAGATTTGGATGTGGACGACCTGCTTTAGGTTGACTTGCATGTGCCTTAGTAGCCTTTTTCTTTTTGATGTTTCTTGATATCATTGCGTGAGCATAATGTGATCCCCCATGATGTTTCTTTTGATGTGTGTGTCTCTCTCTATCTCTTTTGTGCATTCCTCTATATGTACCTACATTATTCTCTATGTCATAAGCATTTTCATTTTTCTTGTGTTTTCCTTTTGGGAATGATGAAAGGTATCAAGACATTTAGGTCTCTTCCATGTTGACCCAAAATCTTTTTCATTTTATCTTTTCATTTGTCTTGTGTTTTCCTTTAGGGGATGACATAGGGCATCGAGACATTTAAGTCTCTTCCATGTTGACCCAAAGCATTTTATTTATTTTTTCTCTCTTTGTGTCATTCTTTTTGTTCTATGAGTGTTTGAGGAATGATGATGGTTTTGAGATCTATAACAATATTGTAGCAAAGACATACTGACCTTGAATCCATAGATTCCTTATGTATTTGTGGGGGAAACCCTTCCTTCCTATTTCATAGTGTAGCTTTATTTCAAAAACATATGAATTGGCATAGGGTTTTTTGAGGAAAGCTCTCATGTCCTAGGAGAAAACATTGGCTATTTTAAAGAAATTGCTCACAGTAATGGTGTAGCAACCAATTTAAAGTGGGGGCATACATCAATGACATCTTTTGGCATATTTCATGACATGATTTTAATTTTCTTGTGGTGTTTCCTTTTTCTTGGTGGTGTCATTGGGTTTGATGTCCTCCAAGAATGCGATATTTCTAACTTACGATATCCCTTTGTGGCATGATGTGAAATGAGAGGCATCCAATAAGTGGTGATCTGATATTCTTGACTTGTCCTCTCTTGGAGATATTAGGCAAGATGTTCCATAAGAAGAAGACCTTATATAAAAAAACAAAATCCCCTTTAACAAAAACTTATAGACATGACATTCAAAATCATTTACAAAAGCATAGCATTGTGGTTCCTTATTGAAGTTATCAAGAGGATAGTTTTGGTATGGTTTGTATGGTGAGAATCTGACACAGTGACAAGCTGACACAATGGCATGCCTTTCTCACTAAACCACCGTGTTGGGATAGCTCACCTACTGGATAGACTGAGGTTCCACTACCCTAGAGTGAGCACACATGATTGGGATAACTCACCTAGTGGATAGACTAAGGTTCCACTACCTCGTAGTGAGAAACATATGTTATGGATAAAAAACCCCGTTCCACATCGTGTTGGAATAGTTGTGCTTGATCCTTTGTTTTCTTTATTTTTCTTGGAATCTGATAGGGTATGATTATCTATATTTTTTATTTTTGCATACTTATGTGTCTTGAGTGTCTACTTTAGTGTGAGTTTGACATGGGTTCATACTCTCACTAAAGTGGGGGAAAAATGTAGTGACGAAAAAACTAGCTCCTTTTTCCTCACTTAATTTGGAATAATTAATACATCATTAACTTAATGATGACTTGGTTTAATGTTGTAATGTGTTGTACATAATCACATTAATCTAGGCCCCTTTTTAAATAAATGTACTAAATTTGTACCTTATTTAAGGTGTTGTAAAGTGTTGTAACACACTTTCACACTTATCTAGGGTTTCATTAGTTAATTGAGCCTAATGGGCCCCTTTAATTCAAATTCAAGCCCTCTTAATTGTATTTTACAAGAGATCTATCCCAACACCCATAAATAAAATTACATAACATTAAATTTGGAAAAATCAAGGTCATAGAAAATGGTGCTAGGACCCATTTTCCATTAAGGGCGAATGGGTCCTCTCCAAATAGGACACCCTTTCTATGCATTTTTGAAATGGGTTTTTGATGTACTTTCAATCTCCAAAGGCATGGTCCTAGGAAGTTGAGCTAGGACCCATTCTCCCTAGGTGGTGAATGGGTCATCCCTTTATAGGACCCCCTTTTTGAATTAATTATGGCAGGATTTTAATGATTTTCAATCCTAGATATGAGGTTGGCTTGAATTATTTGAATTTCAGGGGTAATCTCTAGATTTAGTATAAATATGGGGTTAATCACATTTTTTCACCTAGCAACTTTGAGAGAGCATCCTAATACTTTACAAGGGAATTATAGAGCACTTCAACAACATTTCAAGGTAGATTATTGAAGATTTATTGTAGCAATTCAAGATCATCTCCTCATGTCTAAGGCATAATGCATTCATGCATGTTGTTGAGCTAAGATTATTGATGTAGCATAGAAGATATACTTGCAAGAATTGTTTCACATCATATTTGAGATTAAGATCTACATAATTCATGGCCACTACATGTTAGTTTGCAGATTTATACTCCAAGAAAACTTCCAAGGTGTAATGACATAAATTGTATGCCCTTCTTGGAGATGGTACAATTTCTCAATTATTTTGGGAATGATTAACATTGAAATGGACCTAATTTCACCTTGATCTAAGTTTTGTAATCTGTTTTCCATATTCACATTAGATTTACGGCCCTTTTAAGGTAAATAAACCTAATTTTTCCTTAATTTAATATTGCAAAGTGTATTTATCTACCTTCACATTGATTTTTGGGCCCTCTTGCATTTATGACCTTAATATCATCATTAATAGGCCCCTAAGACCCTATATTATGCATCCCAAGGCTTATTGCAATTAAAATCCTGACATAGACATCAAATGTACTTAATTGCTTAACTCCCCAAGATTTCCTCTATCCTAAAAGGCTCGGTGGGACCCATATGCCACCTTGGGTGTATAAGTCCCATATAGATGGGATCTATACACCACAAGCGGTGTATGAGTCCCATTTGACCCCTTTTTAGGGTTTTCAATGAGAAATCAAGGTTCTAAGTTCAAATTTCAAGAATGTTGGCGTCTGGGATCTAATAAACGGTAAATTGGATGGATTTACTATATAAACAAGGTCTCAAATAATTATTTCACTATGCCTCCATTTTATCATCCTAAGCAATCAAGATTTAAGAATTCCAAGACTTCAAAAGAGCATCAAGAGGGTTTACTAGAGCATTTGTAAGGCATTCAAGGGTAGAATTCTTCATTTGTTGCAGTAATTTAAGATCCATTATCATGTCAAGCTTATAAAGCATCGATAATTTTGTTGAGCTAGTGTTGTTCTGTAGCATTCAAGATCAAATACTAAGCATTTTTCTACACTCATTTCAAGATCTAGATCTACATTCTTCATGGCCACTTCATGTTAGATTGGAGATTTACAAGAAATCATTCAAGGTATTATTATTCATGTTTCATGTTCCATGTTGCATGTTTCATATCCTTATTTAATTGTCTCATCATTGCGTTTAATTACCTAAAAGGGGTTTGACTAAGGCAAAATCCTATTCCCTAACAATCAACAAGTTTCTCTCTCTCTACATTTGTGATTGCAAATCTAGGTACTTTAAGGCTTGAAGATCCTTTGAAGATTAGGTTACAAGGTTGAAGAAAGTCATTAAGTAGTCACAAGGTTTCTATCTTCATGGAATGTCACCTACAGGTTCCAAATAAGGGTTTCAGATATAGAAACAGAGTGTGGAAGAAAGAGTAGATATAGGAGAGAAGAATTATCTCTTAACCCTCCGAAAAATTAGAGTGGGACCGATACACCACTTGTGGCGTACGATTCCCAATATAGCATATTTTCTAGATTTTAGGAGATTCAGACTCACCACTGTTAGATTCTAGGTTTGGTATATAAACCCTAGTCTAGGACTAAATCACCCAGACTGATGTATGAGTCCTAGTGGGAACCAAACAACAACTTTTCAAGGTTCTGGAGTTTTTTTTGACCTCATCACTCTTCTAGGTACACCTCTGTTCATTTCCAGCTTGATATTATGTATTTTAGTTTGATTTCCTAGATCATCTAGTTAGGTTTTGCATGGTACTTTGCATGATTCATTCATCTCTTGTATTTCCAAGTCCTAGCTTGGTGGTGAATCCCTCTTTAGTCATTTTTCAAACCCTAAAACACCCCTAATGCAAATATCTTTCCTTTATTTCAGCCCTAGTTTGAGATCTCTAGGGGTCTCTTTGAATGTTATGTTAGTGAAATAGGAGGATCCCATATCCCCTTGTGTTCCATCTGCCAAAAAGGTGGAACCCTATTTCCAACATTAGATTTTAGTGAACCTGCATTTAGAACACCTTAATTTTGATTTGGAGTGCATCATAGTCCTAGATCTATCTTGCATTAACTTTGCATTAGGGTTTGCATTAGTTAATTGGCATTCTAGGGTTTCTAAATTATGCATTAGTGAAAGTGCATATAGGTTGATTTTTGCATCTTGCATCATTGAATTTCATTTGAAAACTACAATTAAACTTAGCCTAGACATCATCCTAACTAGAAAACATAACATTCACATTGAATTTGCTAAAAATGGTGTAAAAACCCTAATTTAGGACTCATACGCCCCTCTAGGTGATTTAGTACCAGTAAAGGTTGTTTTGCATAGTTTCTAAGTATTCTGTGGTGACTGTTATTCACTATTTGAACCCCTGAAAAACCTTGACTAGAACTCATATGCCCCTCTAGGAAAATTAGTCCTAGATTAGCCCTGAAATTGGCTTTTACAGCATTGAAAACCTTGTTTATGCACTTTTGTTTTCTATCATTAGTTATCTATTTTAGTTGAGTAAGTTTCTATTACATGCATTTAACTAAATGAAGGTCTATTTAGCTTAAAAGGGCTCTAAATCTAATGTGAATGTGGAAAAAACATTACAACACTTATATCAAGGTGAGATTAGGTCTATTTTAATGTTAATCATTCCCAAATTAAGTGAGAAATAATACCATGATCTCCAAGAAGGGCGTACAATTTATTTCATTACATCTAGCCTCCACTTTAGTGAGAGGAGGAAATTGCTTGAAACTGACACTAAAGTAGACAAACTTGCATCAAGAGGGGTTCAAATGTACCAATTCTAGTTAGACAGCATGACAATGATCAAGAGGGATGATCAAGCCCCTAGGATCAAGATTCTATGATGAACCAACATAAGCACAAAGGAACATACATATTTTGATGGGACCTAGATCTAGTGAAATGAATGTAATAGAAACTCAACCAACTGAAATAGGTCCCATCAAATCATTATTTCACTAAGCCTTCATGTTATCATCCTAAGCAATCAATAGTTAAGAATTCAAAGACTTCACAAGAGCGTCAAGAGGGTTTACAAGAGTATTTCTAATGCATTCAAGGGAGAAATTATTCATCATTTGTTGCATCAATTTAAGATCCATTATCAAGTCAACATTATCAAGAATCAAGCATGTTGTTGAGATAGTGTTGTGATGTAGCATTCAAGATCCAAGACTAAGCATTGTTCTACACTCATTTCAAGATCTAGATCTACATTCTTCATGGCCACTTCATGTTAGATTGCAAATTTACAAGACATAATTCAAGGCATCATTATTCACTTTTCATGTTCCATGTTGCATGTTTCATATCCCTATTTCATTATCTCATCACTTGGTTTAATTACCTAAAAGGGGTTTGACTAAGGCAAACCCCTATTCCTTAACAATCAACAAGTTTCTCTCTCTCGACATATGTGATTGAAAATGTAGGTGCTTTGAGGCTTGAAGATCCTTTGAAGATTAGGTTGCAAGGTTGAAGAAATTCATTAAGTTGTCACAAGGTTGCTATCTTCACGAAGATTCACCTACAAGTTGAGAATCAGGGTTTCAGATCTAGAAACGAAGTGTGGAAGGAAAAAAGAGATAAGAGAGAAGAATAAACTCTTAACCCTTAAAAAATTAAGAGTGGTACTGATAGACCACTTGTGGTGTATGATTTTGAGTATAGCATATTTTCTAGATTTCAAGAGATTCTGACTCACCACTGTCAGATTCCAGTTTTGGCATAGAAACCCTAGTCTAGGACTAAATCTCCCAAACTGGCATATGAGTCCCAGTGGGCACCAAACAACAACTTTTTAAGTTTTTGGAGTTTTTTTTTACCTCATCACTCTTCCAAGTGCACCTCTGTTCATTTCTAGTTTGATATTTGATATTTTAGTTTCATTTCCTAGATCATCTAGTTAGGTTTTTCATGGTACTTTGCATGATTCATTCATCTCTTTTCTTTCCAAGACCTAACTTGGTGGTGAATCCCTCTTTAGTCATTTTTCAAACCCTAGAACACCCCTATTTCAAATCTGTTTCCTTTATTTCATCCCTAGTTTGAGATCTCTAGGGGTATCTTTGAATGTTAGTGAAATAGGAGGATCCAATATCCCCTTGTGTTTCATCTCCCAAAAAGGTGGAACCCTATTTCCAACATTGCACAAGGTATCAACATCACTTCAAGTTTCATGTTCATTCTTCAATTTCATTATTTCATCATTTGGTTTAATTACCTAAACGAGGTTTGACTTAGGAAAACCCCTATTCACTAAAAATAAAAATAAAATTCTCCTCTTGAATGTGTGTTTGTAGATTTACAGATTGAAGATCGTGTGGAGAACCAATGGGTAAGTGCACCAAGATGGTTCCCAAAAAGGGGATTTAAGTGAACAAATTTTTTCTGAAATCAAGAAATATTGACCTTGGACGTGAAATTGAAGATAGTTACACTCAAAATTTTGAGATGGAACAAAAACAAGGATCGAAGTTCTCTGAGCCTACTTTCTAAACTACTAATTTATTTTTAAAATGGTTGAGACTAAGAGGTTCAAAAGAGTGACGTACACAAATTGGTTATGTTTTTGTCAGAAAAATCAAACATAGCAACTCTTGTATGACCCTCGCATGGTGAACTTTTTTTTAGTATTTTTAAAATTGCAATGGTCAAAATTTATCTAATAGTATGTAGTTGATGCATGATTTTTCTAATAATTTTTTAATGAATATTTGATTTTTTACTAATTTTTGAAGTGGACACTTCCTGAAAAAATAGATTTTTGGCCATGCTACCCCTACAAATTTTGGAAAGTAATTGAATTTTTATTTTTATTTTAAAAAAAATTGTAGAATGGATTCTAGTTTCTAAAAATGTAATTTATTTGAAATTTCGATGAGCGGTTAATTTATAACGAAAAAAACACGAAACACTACTTTTTGCCAAAAAAGAGACATACAAACAAAATAAATTATGGATGAAAGGCTTAACATTGTTAGAAAGTGAAAAAAATTACATCATTGGATAGCTAAGAGAGAACATAACATTACCCAGATGTTCGATTTCTTTGATATTGAGCCACGTGCAATCCTGATGGTGGGCACAAACTCGATTATGTGAAATATTGTAGAATTTGCAAAACCACGTCTCTGGTCATTGGGAATGCCATCCAAGCCTTTGGGTTGGTATTCCAAGACAAATATCAATCCTAAAGCTTGGGAATTCCCAAAGAAAGATATAATGTGAGCGCGTTATATCATGCTCGCATTATATCTCAGTTTTGACATGGTTTTTTGCTTCTGTGAGAAAAATGTCAACCAAGACATAACACGAGCGCATTATAATGCACTCGCATTATGTCCTCCTTTATGTTAAATTCCAATCTATTGAATGCATGTTGATATTTTTGTATGTTTGTATGTACATGTATGCTTGTATGTCATGTATGTGTAGAAATGGAAAATGTACCAACACACTTAATCTTGATTACTAACATAATTCCATCCTGAATCATATTCTCAGGTTGCCATCACTCTTCATCCCTTAAATAAATAAATAATCATTTATCTGATTAAGTCATTCTCTCTTTTTAATTAAATAAATCAAAGTTATTTAATTAATCCTATATCTCTATTTAATTAAATAATTCATTTTATTTGATTAAGTCTCTAAAGTCATCTTATTAAATTAAATAAATGAAACCTTGTTTAAATTAATCTAACATCATAGTCCCTCTTTAATTAAATAAATCAAATCCTTTATTTAATTAAATCTAAATCACATTCTCATCTTTTTGATTTAAATCAACCCATAAATCTAAATCAAATTTGTCACACCAACTAATCGCCCATTAAATCAATAAAATCTTGATTAATTTAATTCCATTCACTTAATTTCTCTAGATTTTTCCACTTGCATATGAAAATACATTTAATGGATTTATTAGCTCCCTATTTTCTCTCAACATGGCATCAAAAGGGAATATTCTTCAAATTTAAAAATCCCTCCAAACAAGATGAGTACATCCAAAAATGCATTAAAGGCCTCTTACATGTCCTTTGCCTTGAGCCAAGTGACATTAACTCCATTTATTTCTCCCTCCAACTTGCCATCTTTCAAATTTCAAATCCTCAATCACTTACATTTATGTGCACATTCATCAAAATGTGCTCATTCCTCCTCCAATCACATGCAGACAAGTGGCCTTCTCTCATTGGTTTGTCTTTTGTCCCACATTCATCCATTTTTTTATTCTTCCATTCTTCAAATCTATAAATAGAGGCCTCCTCTATTGACTTTGGATCTATCAACAAATAGCACAATCACTATAGGCATTTAGCATTCAAGTTCTTAGCATTTTTCATATTTTGCATCTATTTTCACATCCATTTAGCTAAGTTCTTGGAAAATTTCATCAAGGAAGCACACTCATCATCAAAGATCATCACAAATACATCAAGGAATTGGGAAAGGGCCATTTTCTGCACATAAATGACACCAATTCCCCCATGGGATTGAAGGCTTGCTCATTAAAATAGGATTTACTTGCTTTCATTTGTGTTGTTCTTCATTTCTTTTCTATTTTGATGTTTCAATCTAATTTCATGGGGAATGTTGCTTCTATTTTGCATTTAGATCTAATATTGTGTTTATTGTTTGTGTTTTTGCAAGTATAGAAACAACATTCATAGTATGCATGCTTGTATGTAGGTACGTATGCTTGTATGTATCAATGCATGTATATTGTATGTATGTCTATATGTATGTAATATTGTATCTACACATGTATGTGTGTATGCTTGTATGCATGCAGGATTGTATGTACATATGTATTATGCTTGTATGTATGTATTTACATATGTCTTTAGAGGGAGGGATAATTTTAAGAGAGATAGAGTATAGAGAGAGGGAGAGGGGGTGGAAGTGAGAGTTTAAGAGAGAGGGAGTGGGAGAGAAGGGGTTGGAGTGAGAGGGACTTAGCTAGGTAGGGTGGGAGGGATAGAGGGAGGGATAGAGCGAGGGAGAGAGAGCAAAGGGGGTGGGAGAGAGAATTGAGAGAGAGGGAGAGAGAGTTATTTAGGTAGGGTTCCAAAGGGAGAGACTTGAGAGTGTGAGGTGGGTGAGAGGGAGAGACTTGAGAGTGTTAGGGGGGTGAGAGGGAGAGACTTGAGAGATAGGTAGTGAGAGGGAGTGTGAGAGAGAGGGAGTGGAAAAGAGAGGGAGGGTGAGTGAGAGACCTGAGAGAGGGAGAGGGTGTGGGAGGAAGTGACCTAATAGAGGTAGAGAAAGAGGGGGGTGGAGTGAGAGGGACTTATCTAGGTAGGGTGGGAGGGATAGATAGAGGGAGGGGAGAGAGATAAAGAGAGAGTTACCTAGGTAGGTTGCCAGAGGGAGAGACCTGAGAGAGAGAGGGGGTCAGAGGGAGAGACATGAGAGAGAGGGAGAGAGAGGGAGTGGGAGAGAGTGGGAGGAACATATAGAGAGATGGATAGAGGGACCGAGAGAGGGTGGTAGGTATTGATTGAACGAGAGGCAAATAGAAAGAGGGAGAGGGTAGATAGAGACAATTAGAGATGGTAGGAGAGAGGGAGGTAGGGAGAGGTGAGATGTATAGATAGAGAGAAAGTGATAGGGTTTGAGGGTATAGGGTTGAGGGATTAGGGTGGAGGACCTATAGGGTTGATGGTTTCTAGGGTATTATGGTTTAATGGTTGATGGTTGAGGGAATAGGGTCGATGGTAGAGGGTATTGGGTTTAGAGTATAGGGTAGATTTAAGGTTTTAGGGTTGAAGGGTTTAGGGTTAAGGGTTTAGGGTTGAGGGTAGAGGGTTTAGGGTATAGGTTTGAGGGTATATGGTTGAAGGAATAGGTTCAGGGTCCAATGTAAAGGGTAGAGGGTATAGGGTTTAAGGATTGAGGGATTAAGGGTTGAGGGTTGAGGGTTTAATGTATAGGGTAAAGGGTAGAGGGTAGAGGGTAGAGGGTTTAAGGGTTTAGGGTTTAAGGGTTGAGGGTTGAGGATTGAGGGTTTAAGGTTGAGGGTAGAGGATTGAGGGTATAGGGTATAGGGTCAAGGGATTAGGGTTAAGGGTTCAATGTATAGGGTAGAGGTTATAGGGGTTGAGGGATTAGGGTTTAAGGGTTGAGGGTAGAGGGTTGAAGGTTTAAGGGTTAAGGGATTAAGGGTTGAGGGTTTATGGATTAGGGTAGAGAGTTTTATTGGATTTAAGGGTGTACGGGTTGATGGATTAGGGTTTAGGGTAGAGGGTATTGGGTTGAGGGTTGAGGGTAGAGGGTAGAGGGTTTAAGCGTTTAGGGTTTAAGGGTTGAGGGTTGAGGTTTTAGGGTTGAGTGTTTAAGGGTCTAGGGTTTAGGGTTGATGGATTAGGGTATAGAGGGAGGGATGGATGGATAGAGAGAAAGAGAGAAGAGGAGGGAGGGACATAGATATATGAGGGTTGAGAATAGAGGGTATAGGGTTGATGACCTATAGGGTTGAGGGATTAGGGTATTGGGTTGAGGGTATAGGGTTGATGGATTAGGGTTGTGGGTACATATGGTTGAAGGATTGGGATTAAGAGTCCAATGTATAGGGTAGAGGGTATTGGGGTTGATGGTTTAGGGTTTGAGGGTTGAGTATTGAGGGATTAAGGGTTGAGGGTTGAGAATTGAGGGTTGGGTGTTTAATGTAGAGGGTAGAGGGTAGAGGGTAGAGGGTTTAAGGGTTGAGGGTTGAGGGTGGACGATTGAGGGTATAGGGTAGGGGGGATTAGGTTTGAGGGTCCAATGTATATGGTAGAGGGTATAGGGGTTGAGGGATTAGGGTAGAGAGTTTACTAAGTGAGTTTAATGGTTGAGAGATTAGGGTTGAGGGTAGAGGGTAGATGATTGAGGGTAGCGGGTAGAGGGTAGAGGGTTTAAGGGATGATAGTTTAGGGTTTAGGGTTTAGATTTGAGTGTTTAATATTTTATAGGGTAGGTGGTAGAGGGTTCGGGGTTTAAGGGTAGAGGATTGAGGGTATAGGGTTGGGGGATTAAGGTTGAGGGTCCAATGTATAGGGTAGTGGGTATAGGGGTTTAGGGATTAGTGTTTAAGGGTTGAGGAATTAAGGGTTAAGAGGGTTGAGGGATTAGGGTATAGAGTTTACTAAGTGGGTTTAACGGTTTAAGGGTTGGGGGATTAGGGTTGAGGGTAGAGGGTAGATGATTGAGTGTAGAGGGTAGAGGGTTTAAGGGTTGAGGTTTTAGGGTTTAGAGTTGAGTGTTTAAGGGTTTATAGGGTAGAGGGTGGAGGTTTGAGGGTTTGAGGGTTGAGGGTAGAGGATTGAGGGTATAGGGTTAAGGGATTAGGGTTGAGAGTCCACTGTATAGGGTAGAGGGTATAGGGGTTGAGGAAATAGGGTTTGAGGTTTGAGGGATTAAGAGGGTATAGGGGTTGAGGGATTAGGGTTTAAGGTTTGAGGGTTGAGGGTTGAGGGATTAAGAGGGTATAGGGGTTGAGGGATTAGGGTTTAAGGGTTGAGGGTTGAGGGATTAAGAGGGTATAGGGGTTGAGGGATTAGGGTTTAGGGGTTGAGGATTGAGGGTTGAGGGATTAAGAGGGTTTAAGGGTTGAGGGATTAGGGTTTAAGGGCTGAGGGATCAAGAGGGTATAGGGGTTGAGGAATTAGGGTTTAAGGGTTGAGGATTGAGGGTTGAGGGATTAAGAGGGTATAGGGGTTGAGGGATTAGGATTTAAGGGTGAGGGTTGAGGGTTGAGGGATTAAGAGGGTATAGGGATTGAGGATTAGGGTTTAAGGGTTGAGGATTGATGGTTGAGGGATTAAGAGGGTATAGGGGTTGAGGGATTAGGGCTTAAGGGTTGAGGGTTGAGGGATTAAGAGGGTATAGGGGTTGAGGGATTAGGGTTTAAGGGTTGAGGGATTAAGGGTCAAGAGGGTTGAGGGATTAGGGTAGAGAGTCTACTAAGTGGGTTTAAGGGTTTAAGGGTTGGGGGATTAGGGTAGAGGGTAGAGGGTAGAGGATTGAGGGTAGAGGGTAGAGGGTTTAGGGTTTAAGGGTTTAGGGTTGAGTTTTTGATGGTTTATAGGGTAGAGGGTAGAGGGTAGAGGGTTTGAGGGTTGAGGGTTTAAGGTTGAGGGTAGAGGATTGAGGGTATAGGGTTAGGGGATTAGGGTTGAGGGTCCAATGTATAGGGTAGATGGTATAGGGGTTGAGGGAATAGGGTTTAAGGGTTGAGGGATTAAGAGGGTATAGGGGTTGAGGGATAAGGGTTTAAGGGTTGAGGGTTGAGGGTTGAGGGATTAAGATGTTATAGGTGTTGAGGGATTAGCGTTTAAGGGTTGAGGGTTGAGGGTTGAGGGATTAAGAGTGTATAGGGGTTGAGGGATTAGGGTTTAAGGGTTGAGGGTTGAGGGTTGAGGGATTAAGAGGGTATAGGGGTTGATGGATTAGGGTTTAAGGGTTTAGGGATTAAGGGTCAAGAGGGTTGAGGGATTAGGGTAGTGATTTTACTAAGTGGGTTTAAGGTTTTAAGGGTTGGGGGACTAGGGTAGAGGGTAGAGGATTGAGGGTAGAGGGTAGAGGGTTTAAGGGTTTAGGGTTTAAGGGTTGAGAGTTTAGGGTTTAGGGTTGAGTGTTTAAGGGTTTATAGGGTAGAGGGTCTAATGTATAGGGTATGGGGTATAGGGGTTGAGGGAATAGGGTTTAAGGGTTGAGGGATTAAGATGGTATAGGGGTTGAGGGATAATGGTTTAAGGGTTGAGGGTTGAGGGTTGAAGGATTAAGAGGTTATAGGTGTTGATGGATTAGGGTTTAAGGGTTGAGGGTTGAGGGTTGAGGGTTGAGGGTTGAGGGTTGAGGGATTAAGAGGGTTGAGGGGTTGAAGGATTAGGGTTTAAGAGTTGAGGGTTGATGGATTAAGTGGGTATAGGGGTTGAGGGATTAGGGTTTAAGGGTTGAGGGTTGAGGGTTGAGGGATTAAGAGGGTATAGGGGTTGAGGGATTAGGGTTTAAGGGTTGAGGGATTAAGAGGGTATATGGGTTGATAGATTAGGGTTTAATGGTTGAGGGATGAGGGTTGAGGGATTAAGAGGGTATAAGGGTTGAGGGATTAAGGTTTAAGGGTTGAGGGCTGAGGGTTGAGGGATTAAGAGGGTATAGGGGTTGAGGTATTAGGGTTTAAGGGTTGAGGTTTGAGGGATTAAGAGGGTATAGGGGTTGAGGGATTAGGGTTTAAGGGTTGAGGGTTGAGGGATTAATAGGGTATAAGGGTTGAGGGATTATGGTTTAAAGGTTGAGGATTGAGGGTTGAGGGATTATGAGGTCATAGGTGTTGAGGGATTAGGGTTTAAGGGTTGAGGGTTGAGGGTTGAGGGATTAGGAGGGTATAGGGGTTGAAGGATTAGGGTTTAAGGGTTTAGTGTTGAGGGTTGAGGGATTAAGATGGTATAGGGGTTGAGGGATTAGGGTTTAAGGGTTGAAGGATTATGGGTAAAGAGGGTTGATGGATTAGGGTAGAGAGTTTACTAAGTGTGTTTAAGGGTTTAAGGGTTGGGGGATTAGGGTTGAGGGTAGAGGGTAGAGGATTGAGGGTAGAGGGTAGAGGGTTTAAGGGTTTAGGGTTTAAAGGTTGAGGGTTTAGGGTTTAGGGTTGAGTGCTTAAGGGTTTATAGGGTGGAGGGTAGATGGTTTGAGGGTTGATTGTTTAAGATTGAGGATAGAGGATTGAGGGTATAGCTTTAGGGGACTAGGGTTGAGGGGATTAAAACCTTAACCCTTAACCCTTTAAACACTTAACCGTTAAACCCTTAACTCTTAACCCTCTACCCTTTATTTCTCTCCCATTCCCTCTCTCTCTCCCATCTATCCTTAACCCTTAACCCTTTAAACCCTTAACCCTTAAACCCTTAACCCTTAACCCTGTAAACCCTTAACCCTTAAACCCTTAACTCTTAACCCTCTACCCTATATCTCTCTCCCTCTCTCCCTCTCTCCCACTCTCCCACTCTATCCCACTATCTATTTCTCCCCCTCTCCCCCTCTCCCACTCTCTCCCACTCTCTATTTCTCCCACTCTCCCGCTCTCTCCCTCCCTCTCTATCTCCATCTCTCCCACTATCTCTTTCTCCCACTCTCCCTCTCCCTCCCTCTCCCTCTCTCTCCCTCTCTCTCCCTCTTTCTCTCCCTCTCTCCCTCTAACTCTTAACCCTCTACCCTCTATCTCTCTCCCAATCTCTCTCTCTCCCACTCTTCCACTTTCTCCCACTCTCTCTTTATCCCACTCTCCCCCCTCTCCCTCCCCTCTCTATCTCCATCTCTCCCACTATCTCTTTCTCCCTCTCTCCCACTCCCTCTCCCTCTCCCTCCCTCTCTCCCTCTCTCTCCCTCTCTCTCCCTTTCTCTCCCTCTAACTCTTAACCCTCTACCCTCTATCTCTCTCCCACTCTCCCTCTCTCCCACTCTCCCACTCTCCCACTTTCTCTTTCTCCCACTCTCCCACTCTCCCACTCTCCCCCTCTCTCCCTCCCTCTCTATCTCCATCTCTCCCACTCTATCTATCTATCTCTCTCTATTTGTCTCTCTCTATATATCTCTCTCCCACTCTCTCTTTCTCCCTCTCTCCCACTCTCTCTTTCTCCCATTCTCTCTCTCTCAACCATACACCCTCTACCCTTAACCCCGACCCCCTTAAACCCTAAAACCCTAAAACCCTCAACCCTACCTCCCTCTCTACTATATATCTCTCCTCTCCCTCCCTCTACCTCTCTCTCTCTCACACACACACAATCAACTCTATCTCCTCTACTATAAGGTTACATGGGAGAGATACAGAATTAGGGTAGTGGGTATATATAAAGAGGGAGAAAAGAAATATATTAAAAAACCATATTTTGTATAACGCGAACGTGTTTTGAAGAAGTAGAGATATGGCCGTTTTAGCAACAAATAATGCACTCGCATTATAACGCGAGTGCATTTTTTCTTCCACTAAAAATGTTAAAAAAACTCAATATACCTATGATCTCAAGGCCCACATTCTACATATTCTCCTGGTTTTGCGCGTGCTCCGACAAAAATTAGTTTTTTGATGATTTTGTGAAGTGTGAAAGCATGTTTTTCACATTCCACCACCTTTTCCATGATCTTTCTACCAACTTTGCATGAAATAGTAGAGTTTTCATGTTGAAAGACATAATATCAATTCAAGTTTGAATTCCATTGAAAACTAATATACAATTAAAGTTTGGAGGGGAACAACCTTTTGAAAAAGTCAAATTGTTGAGGAGTTTGAAGAAAGAAGAAGCTAAGGCTACATAATTGGGTTGAACTCCTCCATTTTAAAGTCTGGCTTTTCAAGTATGTGAAGTATTTTCACATTTTCTTTCATTCTATTATGGCTTGCTTTCATTTTTGTTATTTTGCATATTCCATGTTGATCATTGTTTGTTTGTCATTATAACCTTAGGTTGTCAATTCACATTTTAAATTCCACACAATTATATACACTTTCCAATTACATTTTTTAACCTGATGCAGAGCATCTACCAGGATCCACAAATCATCCAGGGTACTTCTGACCATAACTTAAATAGAAGAAGATCAGCCAACAAACTCAATCATCTTTTCATCAAAATCCTTCAATTTCACTTGATTTCATATTTCCACAGAACATTAGAACTTGGCTTCAACTCTTTTTTAGACTAAAAAATAGATTAACTATCATAAAATTGATTGTAACATAGCATAAACCTGATTAGAAACTGAAAACCATTCAATTTGTTCATGATTCACTAATTCACTCTTCAATGCAACTTACATGGAAAAATAACAACAAATCATGGAAGGTAACTACCAACCTTTATCTAGACATCCAAGAAACTATAATCAGCATGCTATTGATTGAAATAAACCAAACACACAATAACAAACCACTGATCCATCAGGCTCTTTAATTCTTGAAGTCATAAAATCATTTTGCACAAGGAGTCAACTTCTGTATTTCTTGAGAGGACAACAACCAAACGATGGATTCTTGTTTTCCCCTACAAAAAACAACATGCACACACCTTACAAAGCCCAAAACTAACCTACTCCACCAAACTACAGAGCCTGGATCATGGAGTAGTCATAATGAACATTCTTAGACTCTCAAACCCCCCTAGTGCACCAAAACCACATCTCTTTGAGGCATTTTTTTATTTAACAATTGACTTACCTTGTGTATTGATGAAATTAGGGGAGGTCCTATAACACAACTCAACACAAAATCAACCAACAAAAACAAGTCACAATTAACAATTCATACAATTCTTCACTTTCACCAATTCAAGAGTCATCCTTGTAGCATATTTTACTCATTCAATCAAGTATATATTTTAGAGAAGGTCTTCTCAAAACAAGAACTAACCCTTCTCAAAGTCCCAATAGGGCACACAATAACATATCAAAAATCCATAATAGGCTTCTTTGTTACAACTTCATCAAAAGTGGATTTATACACCAACTAGGCCTCAAATTAGGCCTCTTTTACAAAGGACCTTATCTTCAATCCTTTTCCAAAAAACCAAAATTAATAGGGCAGTAGTCTATATGTTATGAAACCAAGGATTCCACCCTTTTTTTTCATAAAATCACTCACCAAAGTGCCAAATCACAAAACCCTCCTTTTTACCCAAGAAACTAGGGGTTTATTGAAAAACACTCATCCAACCCTCACACAATCTTATGAATACTTAAAACAGGTCTAAAATTTCCTGCAAAAACTCAATTCAACAAGAAACCATGCTTCCCCAACACAAAACACACTTTAGCATATCAAAACCATTGGATATCTCATGGAAAACTCAAAATTTCACTCTAGGGCTTCATGCCCAACACCCT
This sequence comes from Sequoiadendron giganteum, assembly GCA_007115665.2. Taxonomy (NCBI): domain Eukaryota; kingdom Viridiplantae; phylum Streptophyta; class Pinopsida; order Cupressales; family Cupressaceae; genus Sequoiadendron; species Sequoiadendron giganteum. The sequence continues at coordinate 384,040,141 of CM021105.1, forward strand.
TTTAGACCTCCCTTGCACACAAAAAGCATTGCCTCACCTATTTATTGATGATGCAGACCCATTCCACCAATTATAGTAATCACAGTGAGTGGAATGAGCCAATTTACATAATTGAGACCTTCAAAACCCTTTAATCAGGGCACACAGACTTGCGGCAAGGGATTCAATCCAAACTACCAATAGAGTTGGAGTTAAAGTTTCAAATAAAATGAAAAACACTATTAACACATGCCCCAAAGTGATTCAAGAATATTTATATTCAAAACCTCTTGTATGGTCTGAACCAAGGCTACAAAAGACAAAGAAATACATAAAATCTAAAAAATAGTGATTTTTCAATTCAATCTTCCTTCAAATCTTCTAAATCAGTATTTGCATCAATGTTCTCTAGCATATATATGATTTTCACCAAAAAAATAACTATCCTAACACCTTCAACTGACATTTAAAATGGTATGACCATTTGCCTTCCTCAAAATTTTCTTTTTACAACTTTACAATTTTTCCCTTTTGCACAATTGAAAACTTACCAATGTTTTTTGCAATTTTGAAATCTAAACCTTCTAAACACCAAGGAAACATAAAAAATGACTCATTACAATGGAAAATTGTTTTATTGACCTTATTTTTAAAATGCAAAAATTCCAAAATCCTAAAGCCTAGACAACAACTTCTTGAATTGACAATTTTCATTCAATGGTGCTCCCACACCATGTATGCTTCCACATTTTGTATAAATATATATCTAACATAAGTTGACATTTTGTATGCTTGTCCATGCTTCTGTTTTGAGCCTATCTTGCAATCATGGTATGCCACATTACCACATTTCTTTAAGGCATTATGGATTGAAAAAATTCATGTGACCTTTGTCTATGCTATGTTAACTCTTGTACAAGATGATTGTAAGTATTCTTTATGAAGCCTTGAATGACATATATTTTGATTAAATTGAATGGATAAATTTTTTAGGAACTAATATTCGTCTCATTACCATGCTATAAATAAAATTATCTGCCATGCCGAAGAAACAAACAAAGAAGAAACTAGAAGACGAAGAGAACAAAACCTTCAAAGAAAAGGAGAGTTTGGGTGGCAGAATATCGTGAAAAGAAGAAATTGGAAAAAAATGACGAAAACAAGCCAATTGAAGAGTAACCTCAACCATCAAAAAGAGAAAAGGAATTGTCAGCACAAAAGGCATGAATGCGAAAGCATCGTGGTAAGATAGATTCAGATACCGTTTTTGGAGACACACCCTCTACGACAAGTGAATATGAACGGACACCATTAAGGACAAGCGAATATGGAGGGACACCATCTACCACAACTGAATATGGAGGGACACCATCTACCACAACTGAATATTGTTGGACACCATCTAACGCATCTCAATTTGAGAGTACATCATCACTCGTATTTGATGAAGAAGGTATGCCATCATCCCAACATGAACCTCAAGGTATGTCTTCTTCTCCACCCTCGATTGAAGGTATGCAATATAGCCCACCTCAATTAAATATTGATGAAATTCCTAATGTTGAGATGTATGTAACTAGGAGAACACCTAGAATTTTGCATAGAAAGCCAAAGTATTTGATTAATATTGATGATGAGATTTTGCAACAGATGAAGGTAAGATTTAAACACGCACTTGTAGAAGATATGCTGATAAGATTTGGAAATTATTCTTTGAAAGGCTAAATGAGACCGCAAGATGTCAACTATTTGTTGAAATGATGTGGAGTGTAAAGTATAGGAACATCACGAAGACTCTTGGGTTGAGAACATCAAATGCATTGAGTGAAGACACTATTGTGAAGAATCTAATGGATGCTTATGAGAGTGTGGGTAAGACCTCACACTCAAAGGATAGTAATTTCACTTGACATGCCATTACATCGACTTTGGTAAGCTGTAAAACAAAGAGAGCTCATCTCATTAGAAAGATGAGTGAACAAACGGGAATTAGTAGAATTTTTTTATCAAGAGCCATTCAAAGGCGGCAAAGAATTGAGGGCACTGATTCAAATGGATTATGGGCATTCTCAGTGAGACTACCCCGAAAAGATAAAGAATTTGTTGAAGCCTTGAGAACACTAATTGAGAGTATTGGAAGAATAACACAAGGCCATCTCTGAATCAAAGGGATGTGGTAAGAAGAAGAATTGGTAGTCAGAACCATGAGCCACATCCAAAGAATTTTTTGGATATGACTCAAACCCTATTTTTTCATAAATTTGAAAATGATTATCCTCAAATTAGTATTTCTCAAAGATTTTTTGAAAGGCTTAAAATTTTTTATGTCAAGATAAATCACACATGCACTACTTGTTGTTGTATACTACATATTGAATTCTCTAACAATTATGATGTTTATCATTCTATATGTTTAGATTTGCATACTAACGATGTTTTTCAAGATTGTGGAAGAGAAGCCCCACCAAAATATTCTAGAGAGTTCTTATCAAAAAAATATGTGAAATAGAGGATGGCAAGATATTCTATAGGACAACATACTTGGATGGTTCATGTGAGCATTGCAATGGCTTCCAGCATATGCCAATATGTCAACATATGGAAAGCACAGATGAGGTGGGACAAAAACTAGTAGAGTTCAGGAAGTATAAAACAATGGCATATGCTACAAAAGATGGATCTCAAGAAAAAAGGTATGATTTGGTTATTGAGAAGATTCTAGTGTACCATTTTATGTCCATGTTTCGTGGCAATATACTATATGAGTATGTAATGCATACCCATAGAGCCTGATGGTTGGACACACAATTTAAGCTATGAAAGGATACCTTTCTAGTTGGCAACATAGTATCAGTGGTTGAATTTGTGGAGAACTACACTCTACAACCACTGAGTGAGGTGCAACCATAGTATTGCAACTTCACACAGGTTTCGATATTTGTGCACTTAGCATTCATTCATGCATCTGATAGTACATAGGACCAAAGGTATTGAGGGAGTACCACTTTTACATTAGTGATGATCACACACATTCTCCAGAGATTGTGAAAGGTTGCTTCCAAATTTTATAAAGTGGTTTGGCTCAGAGGGGCATAGCATACGACTGACATATAATATGGTTGGATAACTGTGTAGCACAGTTCAAGAACTCACACATGTTCTACTTGTTGTGTAGGATGCATGTCATTACAGGTGTTCAACATATGTTGAACTTTTGTGAGGCCAGACATGGAAAGCGGGAGCATGATGGTGCAAGAGCACACATGGAAAGAGCATTAGCATGAGAAGAGTTAAAGTATAAAGACAGTGCAAAGTTGATAGATGCAAGATCAATCATAGAGTGGTGTAATGCTTCGATGGGTCTAGGTAATGAAGGTACATCTTCAATTCATAAATTTTTTTGGTTGATGGATGATACTGAAATTGCACCATATTGTACACTAACAAGATTGAGTGAGGTACACTCTTTCCTTAGCTCAAATGTAGGTTCATGGAGTATCGATACACAAAAGATGGCATGCTTTTGTTCTTCATGTACAATGCAAGCCTGTAATGATAGCGAGTTAGGGGAGTGGGTTGACAAATGATAGACAAGTTATCTTAGCCCACTTCACACGTATCGCCCTCCGATGGCATTGGAACTAACACAGATGGAATCATCGATCGAATTTGACCACGTATCAGATCTAGTTCAACTAGGTGATATATCTACTTGCTTAGTTGTTGAAATTCCATATCGTTATCTTAATTTGTAGTGTATTTGAAATGTTGACTAATTTCAAGAGATTTGCTGCACATATCAATGGAGGGCATGTTTATGCAGTTATTGCAGATGAAGAAAATGAAGAGGTAATGGACTATTACTTGTGTCATTGTGTTGAGGCCAAAAAGAAATTGGAGGCCCCAATTATAGATGGAGAAAACATCGAATACCCAACAAGCGCGGTTGTGGTTATTGGAACGTGGCTTAGAAGGTACCCACATTCAAGTGTTAAACATTGGCTGTTTCAGGAATTTGACACACATTGTAAGATTCTTCATTACTCAAACCTTGTCATGGCATCCAATGTTTGTTTAACCAAATATGGGGGTAGACCTTTGAACAAGACCTTGTGGAAGGTATGTGAGTCTGACCATGAGGCAATACTTGACACAATAAAGAGTAGAGTAGACCTAGATGGTTCATTGGATTAATTTGTAAGTATATGCACATTGGTTCTTATCAATTTATACTTGTATGCACATTAATTTGTTTGATTCCAATTCTATCATCTTCTTTTACTTTTCCTATTTTTAAGTAACTAACTAAACATTGATTGGTGTCCCCTTGCAAAAAATACAGATATATGAGCCATCCAAGAGAATGTCAACCAGAAAGGCAATGCAACATCCTTATTTTGATGATCTTGACAAATCTCAATCATGATTTTAAGCCATTACAAAAGTGTGTGAAAATATTTTTGAGGGAATTTCAAGCTATTCATTTGAAGTTAACCTTTGAAAATATTTTTGAGGGAATTTCAAGGTATTCATTTGAAGTTAACCTTCTCATGAGAAGCTATGATATAGACATTATAAGAGCATCTCAAATTTCAACTTACTCTATTCATGAAAGGTGTTGTGTGCAATAGGTATGTTGGAATTCCTAGTGAAGATGTATGACCAGGAGTGACTAAGTTATGAGACCTGGATGCCTATCTATAAGTGCCTTCCATATATTTTTATTTAATTTCCATTTTGGATGCTCTTTCTTTTTCTCTTTTACTTTGTGTATTTGTAAGTAAACTACTAAAAATTGATTGGTCTCTCATTGCAGAAAATGCTGATTTATGAGCCATCAAAGAGAATATCAGCCAAAAAAGCAATGCAACATCCTTATTTTGATGATCTTGACAAATCTCAATTCTTATTTCAAGCCATTATAAAAGATCATGTGAAGCTTAGTGAGGGAATCTCAAGTTACTCAATTGAAGTTAACCTCATAATGAGCACCTATGATGTAGGAATTTAAAGAGAATCTCGAATGTATGAGTGAAATTATAGAAGATCTATGAGAATGAAGTACCTAAGGCATTGTAATGAGATTTAATTCTAATGAGATTTACTCAAATACTATAATTTTGGAGTTCATGTTTGGTGCAGTAGCACCTTGTTCTCTAAATGCCTTCAATAGGAAAATTTGCAAAATTTGAATTTTGAAATGTAAACAATGTGAAAAAGGTCATGTGAAGGTCATATGTAATGTATTAAAAGTATCAAAGAGGTCATTAGGTGATTAAAGAAATGATATAAAGCATGTAAGGTTGAGAAAAACATAGATCTTTTGTATTCCTGAAGATTTACAATCAATAAAGTCCCTATTTTAGTGATTTTATGAGTTTTTCCAGTTGTTCATTAACTTGTACAACCTGTACCATAGTTTAAGGCCTTTAATATTGTTGTTTAAGGTAAAATAGTGAAGTATCTTTCATTTGAATCTATTTATGAGGGTATCCATTTAGTTTATCATTAGTTTGAATTGATTTTTCTCAACTCGGTCTGTAAACCCTCAAGATTGGGCTTTTGAGAGTCTAGATAACCAATAATGACTACTCCACTGAATTTGATAGTTTAGATCAGTGGAGTAAGTTAGTCTTAGGATGTTTTAGGTGTGTGTGTTTTTATCTGTGTAGGGGAATTCAAGAAACAAAGGTGGAGTTGTTGCTACAGTGTTTTATGATGAATTTCCAAGGGAAAAGTGTGGCTCCAAGTGTTGTTTTGAGGAAAACTTCTCAAATGAATTCACAAAAAAATGACTGATCTATATATCTATTATTGAGTTACAACACATACTTCAAAATCAATAGTGACTGTATTGGAACATGTGCATAAAAAATGACCTTCTTCACTATCCTGATTAGGCTAACTAGGCCTAATTTATAAAGTAACATACCTTTAAACATTGAAAAACCCTATGAAATTGTTGGGGAATAAATTATCATGTATCCAAATCGTCATATCCACAATTTTTCTTAGGAGAAACTCACTGCACCATGCCAAATCACAAAACCCTTATTTTATGCTAGTATGAGGAGGGTTTATTGAAAGGAATGGTTCCACACCTTACCAGAACATTCCACCACCTCATACCTTCTTAAAATAACTTGAAAAAACTCAAAATACAATCACCCAACCTATACATGTAATATTTTATCAAACCCTAGGGTGAAACCTCATTTTCAATGCCCTTTTTCCATCAAAATCTATAGGGGCAGCAACACAAACCCCATAAAACTTATTCCCTTTCACCAAATAAGAACCATAACATCAAAATGGGTTTCTAAATATATATTGGTTCTATGGAAACAAAAAGATATTGAAAAAGAGAACATAATCACCCTTTACGGAACCATATAGCTCAAGGAAACATCAAATTTTTGCTAAAAATACAAAAAAATGCAAGGAAAAAATGAATTTTATTGATCTTCTTCTAATTAAATGGTAAATTTATGTTAGGCATGGTACATTTATGCTAGGAATGGTCCTCTTTTGCACCCAAACACAGAAAATTGCTCAGAGGTACGTTCAACAAGATCAATCCCTTAAGAGTCCAAAGTCCTAAATAGATGCAAAATTCAACATGATGTTACTCAAATACCACGATGCTTAGAAAATTATCATCTAATCCTACAGGATCATGTTGGGCCCCTCTACAAAAACCTCTTTCATTTTTGGCTATCTTGGAGTGGTTTTCTCGTGGCGGTGGATTTTCACTTGATGGAAAAAGTGTCAAATGCAAGTAGTGCAAAGTTGCAAAGTGATGCAACTTTCGTTCTACAACTCATGTGACCAAGAGGATTGTTCCAACGCATTCAAATAGGTATTTTTATTCTAGGAATGGGTCCTCTTTCGCACCCAAACATGCATAATCACTCTGTGGTATGTTCAACTGGATCAATCCCTGAAGAGTCCAAAGTGCTAAATGGCTGAAAACTTCAACATGTTGTTACTCAAATACCATGACACTTATAAAATTATCATCTAATCCTACAGGATTTTATTGGACCCCTCTGCAAAAACCTCTCTTGGTTTTGGCTATCTCAGAGTGGTTTTCTCGTGGCGGCGGATTTTCACTTGATGGAAGAAGTGTCAAATGCAAGCAGTGCAAAGTTGCAAAGTGGTGCAAATTTTGTTTTTCAACTCATGTGACCAAGAAGATAGTTCCAACGCATCTGAATAGGTATTTTTACACTAGTAATTTTCCTCTTTTGCACCCAAACACGTGGAATCGCTCTGAGATACGTTCAACTGGATCGATCCCTTAAGAGTCTAAAGTACTAAATGGCTACAAATTTTAGCATGTTGTTACTCATATACCTTGATGCTTAGAAAATTATCATCTAGTCCTAGAGGATTGCATTGGGCCCCTCTAAAAAAATCTCTCTCAGTTTTGGCTATCTCGGAGTGGTTTTCCCATGGCGGTGAATTTTCACTAGATGTAAAAAGTGTCCAATGCAAGCAGTGCAAAGTTGCAAAGTGGTGCAACTTTCATTTTGCAACTTGTGTGACCAAGTGAACTGTTCCAATGCATCCAAATAGGTATTTTTATGCTAGGCATGGTCCTCTTTCACAACCAAACACGTAGAATCACTTCGAGCTACGTTCCACCGAATTGATTCTAGAAGGGTCCAAAGTGCAAAATGGCTGCAAACTTCAGTATGTTGCTACTCAGATACCATGATTCTTAGAAACTTCTCATCTGATTCTACAAGATTCTATTGGGCCCCTCTATAGAAACATCTCTCGGTTTTTGCTATCTTAGAGTGGTTTTCTTGTGGCAGAAAATTTTCACTTGATCGAAAAAGTGTCAAATGCAAGCAATGCAAAGTGGTAAAAATTTCATTCTACAACTTGTGTGACCAAACAAACTATTCCAACGCATGCGAATAGGTATGTTTACACTAGGCATGGTCCTCTTTCACACCCAAATACGTGAAATCGCTCAGAGCTACGTTCAACTAGATCGATCCCTTAAGGGTCCAAAGTGCAAAAGGGAAGCAAACTTTGACGGGCTATTACTTGGAAACCATGATTCTTACAAACTCTTTGTCTAAGCCTATGGGATCACGTTGGGCCCCTCTACAATAACCTCTCTCAGTTTTTGTTATCTCGCAATCATTTTCCTATGGTGTCCAGTTTTCACTTGATGGAAAAGGTGTCAAATGGAAGTAGTGTAAAGTTGCAAAGTGGTGCAACTTTTGTTTTACAATTCATGTGACCAAACTAAGTTCTCCAACATGTCTTGATAGGTAGCTTTATGCTAGGAATGGTCCACTTTCGTACCCAAATAAGAAAAAATGATCTGAGTTGCGTTCAACTGACTCAATCCCTTATGATGGCATGCAAAACAATGGAAAAGAGAAACATACACACGACGGTTGAGAAGTCTGAGTATTCCGCACTAAAAGTGTATGATCATTGGTGTAGAGCACCTTGTTCCTCCATTTGATGAAGAAGGTCTAGTTTAGTGGTTTAGTCATTATAATGTCAAATAAGGCCATGATAGCCCATTTTGTAATCTTTCTTTTAGTTTTGAGTTAGTGTGGGGTCATTTGAGTCAATTATGTAAGTACAAATTAAAAAATAGCATTGGTAAAGGCATTGGAAGAGATTACTAATGTTGCGCCTATTCAAAATTTAGAATTTAGGCCTTAAAAGCAAGGCTAGACGAGGTGAAAAGAAGATATTGCTTGAGAATAAGTTAGAATAGGTTGGAAGTACGGTGAGGTTGTAGAGTTTGATGTGTTCAAATGGTCTGCAAGGAGAAGGGAGGTCAAAAGTATGTTATGGCATGATGCCCTAATTGGGAATAAAGGGGTTTTGAATGAAAAAGAGAGGTTTGAGGGAGTAAAAGTAGGTAAAGTCAAGGGGAAGCATAATTTGGTGGTCAATTAAGTTTGTGTAGGTAGAATGAAGAGTTTTGGAAGAGGTTTTGACGTTGTATGACATCTGGATATGGGGTTTTCAATAAACCCTAGTGAAATTTGAGAAAAATGAGGGTTTAGAGGACCAATCACCCCCTAATAATTATGGATTTCTTGGATTTGTAGACTGGTAAATGCTTCCCAATGGTGTTTTGTAATTGCAAGAGTGATTGAGAGTGTGTTGCTTTGTTAAATAGACCTATTCGGGGGTCTAGGACAGTGTTGAGTCCATTTCTTATCTGTATCATAAATTATAACTTTCTTTCTCCTGAGTCCATTTTGTAGACAAGAAATAATATTGCAAAAATTTGACATATAAATCTTTTGACATGTTTATATGGTGACACATCAAGAACATATTGGAATATTTTAATGAATCATTTCATGGAATATCAATTGAAAACGTGTTTTTTTCTTTTAGATAAAGTTGTTTAACATCAATCAATTAATATTCAAGATAAACCATGAAGGACAACAATAATCAATGCTAGGGCTAACCAATTAATAAGTATACACATGAATAAGTCAAGCATGTACATGTGAATAAGAGAAGCACAAGTACTCAAAAATATGTAATCCTTGAAGTATACAATGGACATGTGAATAAGAGAATGCAAATATGGACACCATCGATAAAAAATATTCGTATTAACCAAATAGCCATATAGGCTTACGAGAATGCCATCTAGGCATACAATGTCAAATATGTCCAATACAAAATATGTACAAAACTGCCATGTAGGCATACAATAAAGGGCTCTGGAATCAAAAGTCATTGCTCTTCATGTTCTGGAAATAAATTATTTCCCCTTTCTTGTCGATTGGATGGCGATAGGTCTGTCACTCATTTGTGTTGCACTCGAGGAGTGATCCTACTCCTCCTCCTAGTGTTTAGTTCATGGTGAAGTTTTAACTGTTACAATAAAAAGTAAATACATGAATATATAGAAATTACATTATAAAAAATGATATATTTGAAAAAAAAATCACTTACCACCATCTCATGATCTCTCTCCATAAGGGAAATATACACATGCCCATGCTTAGGTGTGCTCAAGCCCTATATAAACCATCCAAATAGAAGTAAATCTATGAATCAATAATGATTTGATTTTTCACTAACTAACATCTATCACAACGAATGTAAATTGAAATTTACTAAGTTTCCTCATACCTCCCCTATCAAAGCCATCGAGGATTGTATAGCAGATGAAACACTGATCTCCGTTGTGCTTGTCACATTCAGAGGTGTTTCGGCTTGCAACATTGAAAATAAAACAAAAAATTATTCAACATAATCAATGATGTGCATATAAACTACACAAATCTATTAAGTAAAATTCATTAGTTAAACTCTTTATTCTATTACCTCTGTGTAGATTTGAGTAAATCCATTGGCACTGGGAGGTGTTCCCTTGAAACCTCCAATATTAGCCTGTTCAACATCCAAAATCACATATTAAAATACCATTCGTAAGACAATGCTATTAAAATGTAATAAATTTATAATTGTTTACTAGTTACATACCCCACTGATAGGTGTACTACAAAAATAAGTAGGTGGAGGGCCAGTGTATCCAGTCTCAACACTATGACCCTGCAATTTTATTAAAATCATAAAACATTTTTAGTTAATCTTGCTTTTCAAAATTGAAATTTAATAAATTAAAGTCAATGAACATGCTAACATTTACCTAACTATCAATGCCATACACCTCATGCAAAATGCCAATTGCCCTCTCCATATCCATAGCTACAGATGGATCTTGCATAGCAACCTCCTGAGTGTCGGTGGGGTCATATGAACAAGTCGCCCCACAAGATTGACACACATGGGTTTGAAGGCCACCACTCGAAGACTCCCCTAGATGGTGTTGTATAATAGGGCTAGTATGATGGATGACACTTTAGGTCAAAGTGTTGATCGCCTACAATGTCTCTACATCGACACTCTCCTTTACGATGGAAGGCATAACAACATGCTCACGAGGCGGCCTAGCAAGAGCTCATCTCCCTTGCCATGTAGGATCCAACTGTGCACCGGGTCTATCCCGAGCCAACCCCCGACCTCTCCCTTGGAAGTCCCTCATATCAAAATAATTTGGGATTTTTTTCAATATGAACTCACTGTATAGTCTCCTAAGGAAATATTGTGGGACTTCACAATTGTTGCATGGTGGGTAATCAAAGACCATGTACCACCTATCATAAAAATGGTTCCTAATCTGTTGGTGGTGGCACCAATGAATAGGAAACCTCTTCGCATTGAGGGTAGGATTTTGATTTGTGCGTGGGTCGGTGAATAATGAGCACAAATCACCTTTTGTAATTTTTAAATTCTTTACATCTTTATATGATAGTTCATTCGCATAATAAGCCCTATCCGCCTGCCTTCTATCTTGCCATCTAGTTATTTGTTTGCTAATTGAATCTACATTTTTTAAAATATCTTTCAATGAACTTGCTAGGGTCATTCTTTCTGTGGTTGAACCATTTGGATCACTCAACCTACTGATTAAATCCTCAATTTTCTTTTTGTTGTTCTCAATTTCACTCATCAAAATTTTGTTGAGTGTCAGGAGGGGGTTGAGTGATTGGTGGAGGAGGTTGTTTTTGTGGTTGATTTTGTTCTTGAGGATTTGGTTGCTCTTCTTGTTGAGGATTTTTAGGGTTTGCAGGTTGATTTGTATCTCCTAAAAATTCAAAAAAATATATATCAAATACAATCTAAAACTAACAAATTCAACCTAAAACTAACAAATTCAAAACAAAAAGCAAACAATCCTTACCTCTCACACCTTCTCCTCCTTGTGGCACCATCATTGCGAAGAAATAGCAACCATTGGTGAATATTTTGGACAATTCCTCCACCTAGAATGCGAGCACAAAAAATGGGGGTTTTGGCCATGGGCAAAACAAAAATCATAGTCGAAATGAAGAATGATTAGTTTCACTTTTTTTTTTCTTTTAACATGTCATAACGCGAGCAAGTTATAACACACTCACATTAGGGGGTTGTTTTTGCCGAGCCTTAGGCTTGGCCCAACAAGCCATAACATGATCACGTTATAACGCGCTCATGTTATGAATTTTCAAAACTTTTTTTTGAAAGTGGCCACAAATTGGCTACCCATTTCCATGCACCCACCCCAATTTGAAGCAAAATTGTCAAAGTTGTCAAGTTGAAAAGTTGTAAATTCAAAGTGCAAGAAAATAAAAATAAGGCTACATAATTAGTTATAGGTTTTTAGGATCTAACAACCGGGGATCTGAGAGTGCACACATTTAAGAACCAAACCCAAATCTTAGTTTCAAAACCCCTAACAAAGACCCATTCATAGCTAAAGGCGAATGATTCATTTGTGCCCTAAAAATATCCTTCTTGCTACAAGGTACACATCATTTTGATATCTAAAAACTTCCATTTTTATTGCTATAACAGTTAGGGTTAGTTCTTGATTGTTATTTGCATTTTTTTCCACTCATAATTGAATTTTTTATGGTAGAAAATTCTAGTGGTTTATCATATTGACCAACTCATTTTGATTAACCTACCTTTTCCCATAAAACTCTCCACCATCTCTCTATGATCCTATTTCCAATACAAATGTGCTTCTTTATTCTCCAAAGAAGATAAACCATGCTTGTGATACTTTGGAGGTTTTTGAGACTTCAGATGAGGTTGTAGTTGCTTCAGAGGTTCTTGATTCTTTTCTAGAGATATTTGATACACCTTCATTAAGTACTTCCATCATTCCTGAGGAATAGGAGTATCATTGTATTCATGATTGGGATTCCTATTTTCAGACGTTGTCTCATTGTTCACGGTATCTCACATTTCAGACTTGGAAGACACATTTGAAGGATTAATTTTCCTATTTGATGATAGTTGTTGTACAATTGTTGCCACTCCATCTTTGTCTTTGGAGAATGTTCAAAATTAGTTTCTAGTGGTACCTTGTTTTTCACCTTCTATTGTCATTGGGCATGTTCCTGATTGGTTCGTGGCATTATATTCCAAGGTCTTGGTGACACATGAGAAGATTTCAAAGACATTATCATCCTACATTTGGATTTCACTTGCTAATTCCCATCCAGAATGGGAAGCATACCTACATTTGTACTTGTTTTTGTTTCTTCCAAAAGGGAGACAAGTTCTTTGTCGACATTGGATTATGTTTTGTCTTCAGGAACTTACCATTATTGTAGGTAATTATTCATTATGGGGGGCTATGTAGTCTCCTTCTATCCTTCATATGGGAAGATGATTGATTGTATATATATGATGTATGTAGTCCTTAGGGGGTGTTATTGAGTCCTCCATCCACGCATCTTGTTTTTATTTTCTCTCTTTTGGAGAGGGGTTTCTTCCCACATGGTTTTTCTCCTTTTCTCTGTTTGTGAGAGATTTATTTTTTGCATTGTAAATGGGTACCTAACATGGTTGTGTAGTCGAGACCCATCTTGAATTTTACTAAATAATCTCCCTAAGTTGTACTTAAGGGGGGTGTTAGTGTAGAATTAAGTTTTCACTTAGGGTTAATCACGTAGGTTATTGTTTCCCGTATTAGGTAGTTGTTCACCCTTCACATATTCCATGCCTTTAAAAGGCTTGTGTACTATGTAATTTATTATCTCTTTTGAATATATTTTCATCTCTAGTGAAATAACATAGTACTTCTCTCGTATGTGAAGATTTATTTGCAAGTTGTGCTCCTGGGAGGTGGTTGACCACAACATTATTTAATGCTTAAATTTAGTAATTTGACCTTTTTCATGAAAGTATGAAATCATTTTTTTTCCGTAAACATCCTAAAATGGTTAAGCTAGTTATCCACTCTCTTATCTCCCTCTCTTCAATTCATGTTTAAATTAAATTATAAGGAAATTAAATTAATGCATAAGATATATATTAAGTAATTTTAGAATATTCTTAATGTCCACGATTGAAGTTGTAACAATGTTTATTATTATTTTGAGTTTTTTTAATCAAAATGACAATGCAAACAAAAGAAAGTACCATTACACAATAAGAATAAAATGACCATTATGTGTGCACGCCCAGTATAACCCATATGCTATAAATCACTTTTACGATTTAAAAGAATTTTTGAACTATGTATGGATAAATATTTTAATGATCTTTATTATATTATGTAGTGTAGAAAAATGCATCCCTTTACATTTTCACACTTGTTTGGGCCCTCCTAATTAAAATGGACTTAATAATTTCTTAATCTAGTGTTGAAAAATGTATCCCTTTACATTTTCACATTTGTTTGGGCCCTCTTAATTAAATTGGACTTAATAATGCCTTAATATAGTGTTGAAAAATGTATCCCTTTTCATTTTCACATTTTTTTGGGCTCTCTTGATTAAATTGGACTTCATTTGTGTTTCAATTTGTCTCATACTATCTAGTATGTTGTCTATGTAGATGAAGTGCACTTCATACTTTTGGTGTCTTTCCTTCCTGAAAATGATGGTAGTGCAGGAATTTGTTGTGTATATAGTATGCCAATTAATACATTCATAGTAATCTTCTAAAAAGTTTTATTTTCATTAGCTAGCTTAATTCAAAAAAATCAAACCTCTAGTGTTGCTAGTCCTTGTGCTTGTGAAAAGATCTCCTTTTTTCTAAAATCTCCATTCAGTTTGTTGACCACCTTTGTTGGCGTATATCATTTCATTTTCTTGTGCTTAGTTATATTAAAGATATTTTTAAAAAAACTATTAAATTGAAATAGGAGTGCATGATCAGTTGAAATTGATATTTCATCATTTTCTACATTTAAATTTTACCATTTCTTTTGATATAAAGAATGTGCATCAAAGGGAATATTTTAAGAGGTGTTTTCTATAAATGAAGATATAATGTGATCATATATGAATGCGAAAGGGTGTACAAGTAATGCATTAACTTGGTATTGAATTGTCTGATAAAATGCCTCTAAGAAATTTATGGAAATCATAATATCTAGTATTGAGGACTAAATCCAGAGGACAAGAAGATGAGGACTCACAAAATGTTCCAATAAAGAGTTGTACAATCATTCATTTTCAATAAACGGGGACTCATAAATGACTACATAAACATTTCCATGCATCTCCTAATATTGGTAACTTGAAGTTATGCCTGGACTTTCCGGTCTATCTTTGCTATTATTGATGAGGCCTCCAAAGACTCATCTAAGATATCAAATGGTTAAATTTTAACGTGATCATATTGGAGGTTGGTAGCACTAGAGGATGGAGGAATTTCCATCATCTTTAGTTAGCTTCTCACTTTGAGATGATTCTTTACATGACAAGTGTTTTTGGCTTTAATTTCTTGTTTTTCCTTGTTGTGGTTAATAGATTTGAAGAATACTTATATTGTGAAGTTTGATTTTTGGAGACAAGTAAGCGGTTTGGTGTAGAGCTCAATATGGATGGTTTTCCAGTGAGGACTCGAGGATGTGATCTGAGGGTCATCAGAAAACTTGATGGAGCCATGTTTTTGGAAAGCTCAATATGGATTGTTGTCGAATAATTCAAGAATATATGATTCAAAAGTTCCTAGGAGGAAGAACTCAGGAATTCATCTAGGGGCTACACCTTTATGAGGGTTGAGAGGTAGCTTGATGGAGCTCTGCCTGATTCAAGATTTATTTCTTTAAGGAATATCTTCACAAAGATGTATATAAATTTTGTATTCAACAAGTTTTTTTATGTAGTCCTTAAGGGGGGTTCCCTTGGCAAAGTGAATAAGAGATTTTAGGAGATACATTTGTAGGAACAATGTAATAAGGGGGGAATGTTGGAAATATTACATTGCTAATGAATTAGTTATGGTGGTTATGTATTTGGTAGTTACACAATTGAATTTGCATCTATAGAATTTACCTATAACTATCCTTTATATTGTATGTGTTCCCATAATATACAAATTACATTGAATATAATCAATCAAGTATTTTCTAACAAGTAAGTGGGTCACTATTGGAATGGAATGAAAAATTACACTAGTAGCGTAAGTTCATGTAATAAAAAGATGGAATACTAGTAGGGTGATCTAATTAGTCATGAGTTAAAGTTGAATTGTCAACCCTACAACTTCTAAGGATCACCTGCAATCAAGCATCTATCACAAAAAAGGAGAAAAAGTAAAGCTATGCAAGTGAGGAGATAATTGATCCAAAAACGCATGAACCATTATGATTGAGCAATATCATAAATGAATGATACAATAATGAATCCTTATAAAAATAAAAAATAACACTAGATAAAATTGTAGGTGGTGATAAATATAGATCATGAAATATTTCCCAATCTAATGACTTGAGATAAAATAAAGTACATGACCTAAGTAAGATTAAGCAGCTAGTGTGAGAAGGGACCTAATTAATTAATAGGAAAATACCCTTTTACTCTAACAACCATCTTAAGTGAAAATTAGGGAGAAGCTAAAACCTCTAAATGAAAAATGTCTAAAAATAAAATGATGGATCCCAACAACTAGGTCTCTTGAGGTACCCTCGTAGAAATGTAAAGGTCTCTCATAACTAGAGAAAAAAAGAGTAAACCTCAAGGGAAAATATCCTCTCCAAAAGGGAGAAAGATATAAAAGACTAAGGGGCCTCAAAAATAATGTCCCAAAAAGAGAAGGAAAATGAAAAAAATCACTAGAGCATGAAGAAGTTGTAAACAACTATCAAAAGATGATTGTTATAATGTTGTACTAAAGAAATTCCTTTGAAATTAGGATCATGATCAAAACTAAGAAGACAAGTTTTTTTACATGTTTGAACCCAAAAACACTACTTGAACAATTATCAAATAAAAAAAAGGTGTGTCACCAAAAATTGTATACCTCTAAAGAAAAGGACAATTTTGTGCCTAATTTGGTCCTACTTTAGACACCCTTTCATCAATCACCCTCCTAAAACAACATTTATAGGCCCCTAAGGCTCGTTATCTTTGACTTTGAGGCCCATTTCACCTAAGAAATCATACAGGTCCTAACAAGAAACATTAAAAATACTCAATATCACAAATCCCACCTGAAAAACCCCTAGTGGGACTAAGTTGCCCAAGGTGGTGACTTAGTCCTTTTTAGGGTTATTTACAATTTTGAGCGGGAAAGTCTTCAGCTTGCTAAAAATTCCTAATGGCTGTTGGCCTATTAGGTCAAAATAATCGACAATTAGGTATTGTTGCTTATAAATACATGTTTTTATGTCATTTCTCAAGACTTTTTGGACTTTTAGCCATTTTTAACAAGTCTACTCAAGAATCAAGCATTGAACATCTTCCACAAGAAGATTTATTTCTCTTTCTACAATAAAGTTGAAGCTTAGTGTAGAAAACTAGGGTTTTTGTAGGTCTTCAAGCTCACTTCCTACTCAAGATCTCACATTGCAAAGGTTTGATCATGGATTCCTATGGAGAATCATGGAGAAATCTAGGTTGAGGAGATGCAACTAGCCATCAAATCACACCTAAAGACTTGTTTTCAAAGTGATTCCATCTTCCATTTTCTCTCTATCTTCAAATTTAAGGTTTTGCATTCCATTTGAATTCCATTAGAATTTCATTTGTAATGTTGTAGGGTTTCTTGGATTTAAGTCTTGCATCATTCAAATCTCATTTATACATCTTATTCTAACATATTAAAATAGGGTTTTTCTTTACTTCAGATTTTCCTAGTTCTAGACACACTTAGGGCTAGGGTTTATGTAGATTTATTATCTCTTTCAAAGTTTAAATAAAAACTATGGGTTTGACCAAGGCAAACCCCACATTAGAAACCAAAATATATTCTGTTTTGCAAGTGATTTTGCAGATTTAGACCAAAATTTCTGTGGGAAAGTAGATTGCAGACTACAGGTTTCCATTTCCACTCCTGAATTTTTAGAAAACAAGGAGTGGAATAAGTCACCAACATTGGTGACTTAGTCCCTCTACATGATTCTATCAGGGATTTTTGAAGATTTGGACACATATTTGGCTAGAACGGAGCTCGAAGCAGTTTACCAGAACTGGGACTAAGTCGCCCAACTTAGCATAAGTGTCCCACTTGGTATAAAATTCAGATTTTTCAGATTTTTAGAGGCTTCTGGAATCTTCATTTCAGTCCTTACCAGTTTCCAGGTGCACTTGTCTTTTTTGTTTTGTTATCTTACCTTGTATAGTTCTTATTCTATCCTTTTGCATATCGCCTTGTGTTTTCAAACAATGTAGATTTCATTAGTTTAGCATCTTTAGTTCATTTGCATTTTTAGTTTATTGTATTTAAAGAATTCTATTTAGTTAAATTTCAATCATACTTAGCAACTAGTTTGAATGAGCTCCATGTTTTAGTGCGTAAAAGAAATCCCCTTTGTTCTAGGTGGAAACCCTAGGAGCCTATTGGGGAACCCCTCTATCATACTAAAATTTGTGGTTCATTTTGGTGAACCTGCATTTAGAAACATCTTACCTTTGATTTAGCCTAAATTTGCATCCTAGGAACCTCTTCTATTAGCATTGCATTGCATGTTACATTGTCTAAAAGTACATCCTAGGGTTTCATATTTTGTATTAGTGAAAAAGTTCATTTTTGCATCTTATTTATTTAAACAATAGAGAAATTCTGCATACACACTTTAGATCTGCAATTTACAGTTCAAAATGCATCATTTTTCATTAGAAAAATCAAGAAAAGTAAAAAATACCCCTACTGGGACTAATTTTCCACCTTGGGCGACTTAGTCCGAGTGCTCAACTTGCATTAATAATTTTTGCATTTAATTGCCAATTTTTGTTTGTTTCAATTGATTCTTTGTTTCCATTCAATTACTTTTTGTTATATGGAAATAATTAGCATAAGCATCCTTCACTTTGATGACATTTATGAATAGAATTAGATCTTTGCAAGTTTCCTTTTCAACATTAGTTCCTAGTTCATTTAAAGTAGATTCATTAGAACATGAAGAAAAAACTGTAGAAACATCACATGAAACAATGCACACACTTCTTCACTATAGAAAACCATATCATCTAAACCTTTTAGTAGTGATGAACTTGATAAGTTAGATGAATCTCTATAGGGTTTCCTCTCACTAAGTTCATCCACTAAGGTTTATGATGACAAACCCAAACCCACCACCGATAACCTACCTCCCAAAAATTTTAGTTGTGATGATATGGGTATGTTAGATGAAGTTCTTCAAGATTTCATCTCACCTAACTCATCCACTAAGGTTTGTTGTGAGCAACCTTAAACAAAATATGTCAATGTAATTCAACCTTAGGTTGTTCCCTACCCACCTTCCCATAAACCTCAAACCCCATCCAAACCTAAATTTACCCTTTACCCACCCAAGCATGATGTTGTTTCCCATACTCATTACACTAGAAATAACCCACACCCCCAACAAGCCACCTCAACACCCTTACCCTTACCCAACCCCATCTTACCTATGGCCCCTCATCTCAATTCACAACTTAGGGAATACGATCTCATTGAACAAATTAGGAATACTCCCACCAAGATATCCCTTTGGGATGTTCTCCAAAATTCCCCCAACTATCATTCTATGCTTCAAATGACATTGAAACAGATAGTGGTCCCTTCTGGTATGGATGCTAATGATGTGGCAACTCTAATACAAGAAATGAACACAGTTAATGTAGACATTACTTTCTACCAACATGAGCTCCCTCCATTATAATTATGAAATTGAAATGAAGCCTTTATGATAATAGCTCAATATGATCGAATAGGCATCAAAAGGACCCTTGTTGACAATGGCTCTGCCCTTAATATGTGCAGTGTGAAGCTTATTGATAGATTTTTTGTGGATAAATTATAAATCCAATCTGATTCCTTATCCATTAGAGGATTTAACAATTTTATAAAGCAACCGCTTGGTGTAATTACTTTACCTATTACCGTCAGAATGGTTACATTACAAACTCCCATTCATGTCACACCATATGACCTTTCCTATAACATCCTCTTGGAAAGAAAATGGATTTATGAGATGCATGCGATACCCTCGACCCTTCATCAAAAAATTAAATATGTCTATAATAACAAAGTTTATCAAATTGACATAGACCCTGAGCTTGAAAGTTGCTTGCAACTTGAAAAAGGAACAAAAAATCCTCTTAACACATTAATTCCCACATCCAACATAACACCTCTTGAAAAGAATCACCAAGAAGAAAAATCAAAGCCTAACTTACTTGGTGATGACTGGGGATCATTAGAATTCACACCTTCATTTATGGGTGAGTACATAATCACATGAAAAGAGGATGAACAACAAGAACAACTAGCAATCCTCTCTACCTAGAATGAAAAAACCCCTTCCCACGCATCTATCTCATCTCCTTTGGAAGAAAATGTAACATACACCACAAATTTTGATGAGATAGATTACCAACAACCACCCAACCCATAGGAAATGGAAAGAATTTATGGTCAAGGTTATGGTATTGTGAAACAATTAGCCTACAATGGTAAAGGATGTGGAAAGCATGAGCAAGGCATTTGAGTTCTCATTGAAGCTAATATACATGAGACTAAGACTGGTTTAGGGTTTTCCTTTTCTAAAGCTACAAAATAAAATCAATGACCATCCCTCAACATCAACACTATCACATGTGCACCAAGAACCAATATTATAGTCAAACATCTTGAATTCCTTGACATGGACTCCCCACCATTTGACTATGTTACTCATGATGAAGCTTTGAAACACCTATTAGGTGCTTCAGATAAGCCTCCTATCTCCAAGATAAATGCCTCTTATGCTATCATAAGTTCTGAGCTCAATGCTATTAACATTAATGAAACTCCCACAAGCATGGAACCATATGATCCAAAATTTCCTAAGTCAAATGCACTCCCTTTAGGGGATACCCTTGATATTCCAATGGACATAGATGATAAATACAAAGTAGTTAAAATTGGGAATTTCCTTGATGATGAAGAACAAGAGGATCTTGCAACCTTGCTTCATGCTTTTATTGAACTATATTCTTGGAAATATTTCAATATGCCAGGCATTGATCCGAACATAGTCACTCATAACATTGTTCTTGCTAAAAATGATAAGCATGTTCACAAAAAGATATGAAAGATGAAACCTAATATAGCCTTGCATGTTAAGGGAGAACTTGAAAAACTCCTTGATGCAGGTTTCATTCGACCTATTGATTATTCTCCTTGGATATTGAACATTTTCGTAGTTGCTAAACTTGATAATCGTGTTAGGATATGCTTAGATTTTTGAGACTTGAACAAAGGCTCTTTAAAGGATGATTTTCCTCTTCCTAACATTGACATGATCATGGATTCAACTACTGGACATGCTTTGTTGTCGTTTATGGATGGATTTTCTAGATATAATTGAAAATATTCATCAACCCACAAGATCAATACAAGACGGCCTTTACATCCGCTTGGGGAACATTTTGTTGGGTTATGATGCCATTTGGATTAAATAACGTCGATGCAACTTATCAACAAGAAATGAACTTGATATTTCATGATTACATAAATAAAATTTTGGATGATTATGTTGATGAAATTCTAGCTAAATCGTTAACCTACCAAGATAATATGAATATTCTTCGACAGATCTTTGAGTGAATGTGTAAGTATAACATGCACTTAAATATGAAAAAGTGTGTCTTTGGAGTAGATAGCGGTAATATTTTAGGGTTTATCATATCTCACATAGGCATTGAGGTGGACATGAATAAAATTGATGTTATAATTAACATGCCACCACCTCGCAACATTTCCCAATTACACACATTGTAAGGAAGGATTCAAGCCATCCGTCATTTTTTTGCCTCCTCAACTGATTGAACATCACCTTTTACTCTCCTCCTAAAAAAGAATGTGAATTTTTCTTGGAATGGTAATTTTAAATAGGCCTTCGAGAGTTTGAAAGAGTATCTTGCAACTCCACTTGTTTTACAACTTGCTATACCAAAATAACCCTTCATCCTTTACATCACCGCTTTTTTTCCATGCTCTTGTTGAATTTTTGGCTCAACAAGATGACAATGGTAAAGAGCATCATGTTTATTACATCAGTCTAACTCTCATTGATTACAAAACATGCTACACAACCATCGAAAAACAATGTTTGGCTCTTGTATTCTCTACTAATAAGTTGCCACATTATTTACTAAATGCAGAAATACAAGTGATAACAAAGTTTGACCCTCTCAAATATCTTTTCAATAAAACAGACCTATTAGAACGTCTTGCTAAATGGGTAATGTTTTTGACTGAGTTTGAACTTAAGTTTGTTTCCCAAAAATTAATCAAAGGCCAAGCCTTAACTGACCACTTAGCTAATGCTCCTTCTCCTTTAGCGTTACCTATCAATGATTCTTTTCCCAATGATAGTGTGCTGACCATAGAACTTCCTACATGGGAATTATACTTTGATGGATCCAAGTGTCGAATAGGCTCTAGTGCTAGAGTTTTATTAATTTTACCTGTAGGCAAGCCTATTCCCTTGTCGTATCATCTAAATTTTCTATGTACGAATAACACAACAGAGTATGAAGTGTTAATTGTTGGATTGCGTGCTGCCTTAGTCATGGGCGTTAAACATATTAAGATCTATGAATATTCACAATTAGTGATAAAAAAAATCAACGATCTCTATCAAACTAAACATGATAAATTATCACAATATAAGGATCTCATCCTGATGTTGTTAGAATGATTTGAATCGCTCACCATTGATAACATCCCTCATAAAAATAATCGAAATGCAGATACAATGGCTACTGTGAATTCTCTCATATCACCTTCAGATCCTTCTGAAACAGTCATGTTTACCATCCACCCAATCATGAAACCCTCCATCAGTGATAAATCTGATGATGTGCTCCCAAAATTCTCGGATAATTCATGTGAATGGTATGATACCATATATAACTATTTAAATCATGGTACCATTCTTGAGCCTATGACTAGAAACACCTACATTTGCCTAAAAAAGTTGGCCACTAAGTACATAATCCTTGCTCATACGTTGTATAGATGATCCTTTGATTGAATTCTCTTGTGATGTCTCAAGGATTTTGAAACTCATGTTTCCATCGAACAAGCCCATTCTGGCACTTGTGGAGGTCACTTTGGAGGAAAAAACTTAGTTCAAAAACTCCTTCGCACAGGTTACTATTGGAAAAATATGGAAAAAGATTGTTATGTGTATGTTAAGTGATGTCATAAATTCCAAGAACAAATCAATTTGATTCATACTCCTGCTTCTGAGCTACATTCCCAAATCCCTATTTGGCCATTCTCTGTTAATGAGGCCCAGTAAAGACCTCATAATCACTAAGTTTTTACCTTTTTAATACTTTATAATTTGGCTTTAAAACTCATAATATTTTCCTTTATGTATGCATTTATGAACTTAATGAGGTATAAAGACTTAGAATATGAATGGTTAATGTGAATGCTTGTTTATGTTAAATGCATGATTAATGTGGTGATTAACCTATGAATTTTTTATAATATGTGCACCTTTATTATGCAACTGGAACTGATATTTATTTCTCAGCCAAATGATAACTATTTTTGTTTAAAAGTGATGAATGGCTGGATTGTTTGTGACTCATCCTTAAATGAGTTATTATCTACTGATCTCTTTTTTGACTCATCATGCCAAATGAAGACTCTACCAACTACAACCAAAGTTCCAGCAAAGCACGTCCAGTTGAGAAATCTGGAATTCAATGCAACTAAAGGCAGTTACAAGGATCCACCCCAATTATGTTCCTAAGCACCATGATATCTTTTAGACTAGGATTAGATTATTTTCCTGCTTATCTTTTTCTTTTTAAATAAATATGGATATTTATATCCAGACCCAACGCATTTGGATGTTAGATTGTATCAAGTTTTTTATCCTTCTCATGTAATTTAATTTGTTGTTTTAAAGTTAGAATTATTTTCTTTGTACTTTGTCCCTATCTAGGCAAATTCTATGGAAATAAAAAGAAGTTGATTTAAACTTTGTGCTCAAATTTTTCCAAAAGTAGAATAGTCCATTTTCGGAAGGAAGGTGATCCTTTAGATGTTAAAGTTCATTTGTTATTTATATGTTATGTTTTCTATTCTATCTTAGATATTAGAACCATTTCATTTGTTGTGTGTTGGGAAAATCTTAGATCAGAGTTTATTTTGCTATTTATGTTTTCCATGGTTGATTTCTTAGTTAAAAGTCATTTACAGATCTAGAATATCCTAGATTATCATTTTAATGGAGTTTATGCAAACGGGAACAATTACTTGTCAATTTAGTGAAGTGAGGAATGGCATAGTTTATTTCTAAAGAAATTAGTTAAGTTTTAAATAGATCTCAAGATTTAGCAAAGTAGTTAAGATTAATATTCCATTCTTTCATAATCTGAATTGTCTTGTAATAAACCCTCTCTATTTTACTTCCATCTTAAAGGTTATTTAGAATAAATCAGGAAATAGGAGGATAAAATAGAACCACTTTTGACTAAATGGGTATAGCATAGAAAACGCTCCTGATCGAGCAAAAATAACTCTGAAACACTCCTAATCGATCCAAAACCAACAAAACTCCCCCCAAAACTAATCCAACTCTTACTGCAAATAGCTTCAGACACCCCTAGGTTGAAATTCAATAGATTAAATGAGTAATAATTGTGACAATAATGACTTCCTACCATCATTTTTGGCATCGTTGCTAGGGAATATTTGGCTTCAAAATAAAATCTAAGCCTTAAGTGTCGGTAAGAATTCATCTGTCAGTTAATGAACAGGTACAAAGACCAGTTTGGAAGACTTGTAAGAGGAGATTTAGAGGTTTATCTGGAAGGATCCCAATCTAGCACTACGAGTTCACCCTCTGCTAGGACAAAATCCACCCAGTCAAAAAATATGGGGGAGAGAGATCAGGGGGAGGTTCCTAACAAAACTTTTTCCTTTCCCATTTCCATAAATGCCCAAGCAAATGAGCCACCAATGGAAAATATCTCACCCTCTGTTTTGCCTACAATCAAAAAATGAAATTATTTCCATCCACTCTTAAGGAATCAACCTTACGGTGGTTTATGGGATTGAATGCAAAATCAATAAACACTTGGGGTGAAATGGAAATTTTTTTTATAGATAAATATCAAGATTATTGCAGAGTCTAGGATAGAAAGGAAGAACTATTTAAAATGAGGTAGTTGGAAGACAAGAGTTAAGAGGACTATGTAGATAGGTAGCAATTTGTTCTGCAAAGGTGTGGAAATGGATTAGATCGATAAATTAGTATATCTATCTTTCTAAAAGCCATTGATGATGATTGCAGAGAGGCCTTGAATCTAATAGGAAAAGGAGATATTAATAAACAGACCTTTGAGGAAATGATTGAGATTTGTAGGAATTACTCTAGAACAAGACCATGTTATAGGATAAGGAACAAGGATTCCTTTGATGATATCTCCAAATTTATGGAAGAACTTGCAAACCTAAAAATAGACATTCTCCTTCATCTTAGTTCTCAGCCAGATAAAAGAATAGTTGAAACTTTGTGCATTTACTATCCTAAATGCAGGGATAAGCATCCACTAAGAGAATGTCCTCTTAATCAAGTAGATCTATGTGAGATATGTTAAAAAAAACATTCTACTGGAAAGTGTAGTTTCCTTCATAAAATTAGGAGCTAGTTGAAAAAGCCAGCACCAGTAGAAGAGGAATTGAATTTTGTAGGACAAAGATAGCTCAATCCTACCTTTGGTCAGCCTAGAAATAATCCTAATTGGGGTTCAAATCACTAGAACAACCAATGGAATTCTCCTTCCCAATGGAACCCCCAATTTCAGTGGAACCCTTAGCAAATGCAAAATCCATCTCCACCAATGAAAAACCCTTGGGTACCATCATAGGGAGAGCCTGAATATCCATAATGGAACTAGCCTCAATGGAAGCAGAACCAAGCCCAATGGAAGCCTAATCAGTGGCAGCCTAATCAAGGAATTAACCAATGGAAAAATCAGGGGCCAAAGAGACCCTGGAATGAGAATCAGGTAACTGGACAAAACCAACCTTCAAGTTCTGAACCAGTCAATCAACCTCAGATACCTGCTCAACCAGTTCCTAATCCTAAGAATGTTAAATCTCAGCAACCTTCCTATAATGCTAATCCTAACACAGTAAACTTGAATAACATTGAAATAGGTGATATTCATTTAAGAAATAGAGTTATACCATCAAAACCTGACGAAACTAAGGAAGATCAACAACAAAACTTAGAGAGGGAGATAGAAAAAGAAATCAAGGAATATCATTCTAAACAAGCACCATTTCCTTCACAATTTCATCAGGAACTATTGATTGAGCAAGTTGATAAAAATGATGATCTGGTTGATCCTCATATTATTGATGAGCTTAAGAAAATAAAAATTTATATTCCCCTTTTAAGGGCTATTCGTGACATACCAGAAATCAATCAGATGGTTGAAACTCTGTGTGTTAAGACACCAAGAAGGAAAAAGAAATTGCCCTTTGTAGACATTGAAAATATATAATTCGATCCGACACACTGGATCCTGATTTACTAACACAATTTCGTCCTGAATCATCTCCTTTGCTAGTCATTTAATCGAATAATCTATATTTGATTAAATTCATCACTCTTCATCTCTTAATTAATTAAATCAATTTTATTTAATTAATTTTTAATCCCCCTTTTAATTAAATAAATCATTTTATTTAATTAATCCCTAAAGTCATCTCATTTAAATTAAATAAATATTTATTTGGTTTAAATCCAACATCATCCTCCTTTAATTAAATAAATCAAATCCTTTTATTTAATTAAATCTATCTCTCATCCTTTTGATTTAAATCAACACATAAATCTAAGTCAAATTGTCAAATCATCTAATCTCTCATTAAATTGATCAAATCTTGATTAATTTAATCTCAACCACTAAAATCCTCTAGAGAATGCAACTTGCACAATAAATCAATTACTTTTATTTATTCAATTTCCCATTTTCTCTCAACATGGCATAAAAGGGGAATATTCCCTTAAATTTGAATTCAAATGCAAAGTGCACTTGGTCCTTCCAACAAGGCATTTAATGCCTCTTACATGTCCTTAGCCTTGAGCCAAGTGACATTAACTCCATTCTTCTCTCCCTCCAACATGTCACATTCAAATTTCAAATTTGAATCCAATAGCATTTATCATGCACATTGATCAAAATGTGCTCAACCTTCACCCATTCACATCTTGACAAGTGGCACTTGGCCATTGGATGTTGAATGGTCCCACATTGCTCAAATCTTGCTCATTCTTCCAATTTGAAATCTATAAATGAGAGACTCTTCCTCTCATTCTTCATCCACAATTTGAGTAAACTGACTATACTCAACTTCATCCTCATCCACAATTTCATGCAAAGTTACTCTCTTCACATTGAGAGCTAATTTTGTCCATTTCTCCTCAAGTGTTCATCATTTTCATGATTTCATAGCTAGGTTATGCCAAAATCTCATCAAGGAGATTCAATCATCATCAAATCATTATCAAGCTTACAAACAAGCTGGGAAAAGGCCAATTTTGACACACCAATTAGCACCAATTCCCCCATGGGATTAAGAGTTTGCTTTGTTTAAAGAGATTTGATTTAGTTTCTTGCATTGTTCTTCATTTTCTTTCTATTTAATCTTTGTAAATAGATTTGATGGGAAATCCTTGTTTTACCTTGTATATTGATCTAATAATGTGTTTTTTTGTTATATTTGTGTAGGTATAAAACTAGGGTTCACATTTTGGCGCTAGAAGGAGGGCTGATTTGGAGAAATTCATCACATTTTTTCCAAAATTCTGTGACTTTTTGACATTTTACTTGCTTACAGGAAACTGCACCGCACATAGTCCTGCAATGCTATATTGCACCACTGTCAGAGGTATGGTGCTATATCGCATCACTCTAAGCTCAAACTGTGCCGCACCCACTTAAAAATTTCAAAATTTTAAACTTCACTACAGAGTTTCAAGTTGCAAACTACATCGCATGCCAAAACTCTGCCGCATTTGCACTCTCTATTTTGTGTAGAGCGCTGCACTCAGTTGAGGTGCAACGCTATATCACGTCATGTATTTTCCAAACTGCACCGCATTTGCTGACTGTGCCACTGGCTGATAGTGGAAAATTTAAATTTGATTTTTTTTTAACATGTGCTGTTTTATTTCTAGTTTTTTTTTTCTTGATTTATTGCCTCTGCATCTTCTGGTTTTGATTATTTTGTAGGTAAGAGCAAGGAAGGGAGCAAAATGGAAGGCTTCATTGTGACGTCAATCTCATACTATGCAAGTGTTTTTGAACACTATAGTGTTGTTTAACACTTTTTAGGGGATTTCCCATCTTCTTTTAAGAAATTTGTTACCTTTTATGCTTTAGGGAATAATAAATTCTCTTTTGGGCTCTAAAAAGAACAACACAAATTTCATTTTCAAAGTTTGCAAACAAAGGATTACAAAGAACCTTAGAAATAATCTACTAGATTTGGTTTAAGGTTAACAATTTAACAAGGAAAACTCACATTTGATTTAGTGCTTTAAAATGAATTCACATTTGCTTTATGGGTTTAAAATGAACAAGTGATGTTATGTTTTGTAATTGTTTACTCAAAATAATATCATCAAAAGGACGTATGTGCTTCTCTCACGCCTCACAGCGATCTTGAGAATCAAAAGCTCTTTTGGTGATATTAAGTTGAGTAAAATGATTACCTCCACATTTCATTTTTGGGTTTAATATTTAACAAAATATATTGCGAGTGTGAGTAAGATTATTACGTGTGTTCTCCCTTTGTCTCTAAACAAAGGTCGATCGAACTACGAATATGTTTGCTCACTTTTTTTTATCTTAGCGGGCTTGCCTTGTGGGAAAAATTAATCACCCAAGGGAATGACCCAACTGGTAACACACTAAGGACAAGTGTATTTCCAACCGGGATATAAAAATGGGTATTGGAACAAAAGCCAGTATCACGCAGTTGGCTCCGACGAGAAGGGAAACAATGGTCTCTCACTGCATGGGTCAGCTGCCATGAACGGAAAGTCCGAATTAAAACCCTTGTTTAGCAAAGGAAAAATCCTAAACTATTTGTTGGTGCAAAAGGTCATGTCCTTTGAAGCTGCCCCACATATACATGTGATTCTATTGTAGAGATGAAAAGTATGCCATGGGAGATTCATGGGTACTGATGCTTGGCTAGCCTGAGAAGCAAGTGCACTGTAAGGGGGAGCCTGCTTGGTCAAGCATCTAATCATCCACACTGAATATGTGTAGCTGGATTTATCCAAGTGGGATCCCAACAAATATTATCTCTTCATCCTAGGATTGTACATGTTCTTGGAATCGAAAACACATTGCTTTGATTAGAAACATTCAAAAACAAACATCCACAAAATCTTCAAATTTCAAACCCTTTAGGAGGGGAAAATACCTTTGACCAAATACAAGTGTTTTTGCTTTCCCTAGGGATTTTATCTTTAGAGATCTCTGAGAATTTGGATTTACATCATAATTTGCTCATACTAGAGTTAACCTAGGAAACTATGCTCTTGAAACCTTGATTTTCACATAATGGACATTGTGGAATGAAAAGAAATTGAGACATAGACATTTAGTTTGAAAAGAAAGTGTTTGTGGTAAAAAGAACCAAACCTAAGCAAGATAACAGACAATTGAACCACACATGTGCTTGCAATTTTCTGTCTTATGGTTTTCCATGTGAACATTGATCTTTTAGTTTGAAATACTCTTCGAAAAAAGCATGTTCTTAAACATCTTGGTCTAGTAAACAAGTCCCTCTTAGGTTCATTTAGGATCAAAATCAATCATTCTCATCCATCCCTCAACCATCAAAATCAAAATCACATTTCACCAACTTTTGGAACCTTGTAAAACATCACTTATGCTAGACTTTTAGGAAAAATCAACATCACCTTGTTTGGCTTAACACACCTAGCCAAATTATCCTCTTATGTACGAATTTACTTTCGGATAACACAACTTCCTAGAGTTTACAAGTACATTATCACTTTGTTTGAATTAACACACTTAATCAAACTATCCTCATTCAAAATCAAAATCAAATCAAATCAAGTCCTAAAGTCTAGCATTGATCCAAAGTTCCTAAAAGATCAAACACCCATATCACTCACCCCTTTCATCCTTCATCTCATCATTGGTCCTAAACCCCTCAAAGTTCAATAAGTTCAAAACACAAGAGGAACATGGAATATAAACTTGATTCATCCATCATGAGTAATCCAATTCAACCAAACTATCAAGGCCTTACAATACCAATTGATTTTCAAAATTCACATTTGTACAATTCATATATGGGATCATTATCTCCTACAAACCTCAATGGTACAACAAATGTGAGTTCTCCCAATCTAAATTTTGGAACACCTTTCTCTTTGGTAGATTTAAATCAAAGTCAAAACTTACAAATCTATCAACCAAACAATCAAGGCATGAGCCTTCCCCCTTTACCAACCCTCAATCAACTGAATCTGAGAAACACCCCCTTCATAAATCAAAGCATCGTATCAAATCCTCCCATTTTGCCATTGATATCGCAACAACAGATGCCAACCATTCAAGCAACCCCAACAATCAACACCATTCCCAATCCACTGCCACCACCACCAAAACACAACATGGAAAATTCATTCAACATCACGTTGCAAGAACTCCAAAAAATGCATGCTCAAGCCCACACTCAATATCAAGCTCAGAAAGCAAAAACACAATACTAGGCACAATTACAAAAAGACCAACAACAAGCTTTGTTGGAACAACAACAACAACACGACCAACAACAAGCTTTGTTGGTGTAACAACAACTAGACCAACAACAAGCTTTGTTGGAACAATAGCAACAACACGACCAACAACAAGAATTGTTGGCTCAACAAAAAACACATGCATTACTCCCTCAAAAAAGCTTGCAATAGATTCCCACCACAATCGTTGAAAAAGATGATCAAGATCCTTCGACCAATGACCATGTTGAAAATGTCTCTACATCACCTAATGAGTTAGAGGACATATCTCAAAATTTTTTTCCAAATCGTCATCAACATCTTTCACCAAGGTCTAGCAATGATCCTTTCCAAAAAATATGGACATCCTTTGACCTCATGAAATTTGAGAAACTTCCTATGCCTAATGAAGATATCCAAGAACCCTTTATAAGAAGTCCATTTTTTGAAATTGACCATGTCAAGAACTTGATCCAAAGCATGTCAAAAGCAATTCTGAAATCACTCGAGATCAAAAATTTGTATCTCCAAGCTACTACAATGATATAATGGACACCCTCCTATCTATACAAGATGATAACATCCACATAGCACATACTCCTCCATCTACCCATGAGATGCTTTCCTTGGATGGACACATAGATGATCTTCATTCAGAATAAGATTCCTTTACTCCTAACATTATTACACAAAAAGAGTAGGTTATTGATTCCTACAGTCAAATTGAGTTGTCAACATTGGGATCAGATATATCCCAAATTCCAACTGAGGATATCATGTATGAAGATATCCAACATTATCCACTCAAGGAAATAGGTCAGACAGAATAGGATATTCTAGAGTCAGCAGAGCAACAAATTGAAATGACGTCATCTGTAGTGGTCATTTGTCATAGAATGCATTCTGAACAAAGGCATCTCAAAACAAGGAGAATCAAAGAACAAAGGTACTACTACCACCACACTGGGGGAAACTTTTAATCAAGCAAACATCAACATAGGGGGCATGAAGGATCCTTATGATGAAACCAATGCCAACACTACAACCATCCATGTCATGAATATTCACACACCCATCACCCCATCCATGAATTGGGACCAACATCAAAAGGGATATTTGAATCAAAGCACAAAGAACATTATCAAAGAAAAAGAAGCTAAAAAGCATATCGAAGAAATAAAATACATATGGATACCTAAAAATAAAAATAAATATGATCCCTATCAAACTCCATTAGTCAAAGAAACTATGGGAAAAATTAAAAAGGGGCAAGTATCTAGCAAAGATGTCCTTAAAGGAAAAATTAGGATTCTCAAGCAACGTACAAAGTATATCAAGCAGTTGGTCCTAATTCGACGCACACTTCTGATTCCACCCATCATTGCTCATCTTCCCAAGTTTGGAGAGTCAAAGGTTCCAAATGGTCAACCAATCCATATTTTATTCCTAAACACACTTCATCCACACCTCCTAAACACACTTCATCCATGCCTCCACACATGATATCCAATTCTCACATTGACCATGTGTTGGAAATGTCCCTTCATTATAAGAATTCATAAGGAACTCTATCACAATGTGCACACAGAGATAGTTAACCTTGGCATCAACAAAGCAAAACAAAATTCTCAAAAGTTGCATTCAAGTGCATGTATCTTGGCAAAATAACTTCTCCAAACAGGATATTGATGGAACATTATGAAAGAAGCATCTACATCGATAGAACCAAGTGGTTCAATATGAGCTTAAAATCTTTCATCAAAAAATCCTAAAAAATCAAAAAAAGGATTGAAAACAGTAAAAAAAATAAAAATCGTCCTCTAGTGAAAACCACTTCGGTGGCGCTTTGGACAAGTACCATGATAAAAACCTGGAAAATAGGCATCATGTGTAGAATCAAGCATCTACATGTGCCAGTTCAGGTAAAAGCATCTCATCCCATCCATAATAAATCCAACATTCCATCCATCTTAAATCCGTTCATCCATGAACCGTTTATCCCATCCATTTTCATATATCTGCATCCATAGTCCAAATTACCTTGATCTTGATAAAATTTTGGTGTTTATGATAAACATCTTGACATGGGTCATTTTCATTGATCCCATCCTACCCAATTCTATCTGAGCCTTGAAGAATTTTCCAAATAAACATCCTCTATCTGAACTTGTTATCTTATCACAAGATGATCCATATCCATCCATCCATACATCTATCCAAGAATCTACCCATGGCCTTTCAAACATTGCTAGACATTGGGGGAAAATATTTAAATCTTGCTTCGGGAATAAATCTTGATCTATATCCTCCAAATTATGTGGTGATCCAAACATTGGAAAATGTGAAATCAAATTGGTCAAACATTTATGAGCCAAAATCCAAATCACTAGCCCATGGAATATTTTGACAAGACGACATTCCTTATCAAGCTTTATCTTTCATCTAACATCAATCTGAACAATAAATATTAGTTGCATCTAATGTGTACTTCAGCGTCACATAAAATCATCAAAACAATTTTGTTCCAAATCAAGCTTCATCAATCTTGATCAATCAAAATCCAATCAATTCATCATCATCTCGGGATATCCTTCCCAATCCTTGTTTTGGTTAACACTATCCTTGCATTGTTGTGTATCCTCAACAATGTTATCATCCTTGTGTTGGTTAACACTATCCTTGCTTTGTTGTGTATCCTCAATAATGTTATCATCATCAATCCATCAATTTGATTGATCAACACTGGCTTGATTTTCAAAAATATCCCAAACAGAGCACTGATATCATCACATATCATCATCCAAATCGTCAAAACCATGTGAAAATCCAAAAAAAAAATAAAAATTCAGAAAACATAAAATATAGTGTCATCATTAGGTCAAACTACGTCGTCTCTAAGCTTGAACGTAGGCAAGGTTGATCTTTGATCATCCCTTGAGATATTTTAGGTTAGTCCTTAGAGGTCCGTCGTAATAAAATGGCAATCTGGTTTCCCATCTATCTTATCATTGAGTCAAGTTTGTCACTAGTTGAACTACGTCATCTTTGAGCTTGAACGTAGGCAAGGTTGATCTTTGATCATCCCCTGAGACATTTTAGGTCAGTCCTTATGCGTCCGTCACAATAAAATGGCAATTTGTTTGCCCATCTATCTTATCATTGAGTCAAGTCTGTCATCGGTCAAACTACATCATCTTTGAGCTTGAACGTAGACAAGGTTGATCTTTGATCATCCCCTGAGACATTTTAGGTTAGTCCTTAGGCATTCGTCACAATAAAATGGCAATCCATTTTCCCATCTATCTTATCACTGAGTCAAGTCTGTCACCAATTGAACTACGTGGTCTCTACGTGTATAACATAGGCAAGGCTAATCTATGGATCAGCTCCTGAGACCCCTAGGATAGGTCTTTAGGTTAGTCTCTTCATTATAAACCTCAAAAATACCAAAACATTGAAAAATCCAAAAATCAAAACAACCTCAAAATATTTCAAAATCATCAAAAACAGCCTCAAAACATTTGAAAAATCCAAAATGGTGCTTTCATCTCATCTCACTTTCACTCGCGATTATCATCACTCATAATAAAATCAATCATCACCGTCATCCTTTGGTGAGTCAGTTGGAAGCAAGTCTAGCAGGTTCAAAAGTGAACACCCTAATCGTCAGAGTCTTAAGTCTAAGTCAGTAAGCATGCAAGTTAATCAACTCAGAATATCAATAGCTTATCATCCAATCAGTCTCACCTAAACCCTAATCACAACATGTCCTAAGATGAATCCTTCCAATGATGGAAATAAGCATCAGGTATCTCACAGTAGTTTAGTCTTGGCTAGCGGTACGAAGAACATTAGCTTTTTTGATTACTTTATCTTGGTCTTTTTGACTTATCTTATTTTGCGCTCATTCCAAGGACGTCTCAATGATGCCTAAACAAAATAGGTTTAGAGAGAAAGGAATGGGGCAAAGATCATTATCATTTTCTCTGCTGTGCTTGTTGGATACTCTTGTAAAATAACTTGGCGAATACTTGCTTTGATAGGTCCGTCCTAGCAAGGTTTTCGTATGTCAAGTGTGAATAAGAATACTCCTATCTATTTTTCAAGTCAAAATCCATCACACTAGGTACAACACCATCCTGGTTCTTTATACCTTGATGCATCGTACCTATGTGTGTTATCAAACATAACATAATTGGCCCTTTGAAAATCCCAACTCTTGGTAAGAAATACATCATCATCATTATTAATAATGTGAACTTGTGAGGATCCTCCTTCCATCCATCTTATTCTTCTTATTCTTCTATCTTTACTAAAATTTCTATCTAAAATTGGTGTGTTATATCAAAATATACATGAGGCTACCCATGACCGATGACTGTCTGTGCATCATCAAAATTGTCTACGTCAAATATCTGATTTTTCTAAAGAATTATCTTTCATCCTCTGATCAATAAAACCACTCCTCACGCATTTTATCTCGATCTCGATCAGAAAATCAAGCATTTCTGCCCGATCTCTCGAGGGGGCAATATACCTACATAATCCTTCTCGCTCGGGCAACAGTGGGGCATTTGGAAAATCGAGAAATTTTGAACTTTGATCACACCAATTTATTCTTTGAACCAATGCAAGAAAGTACATTTCTTCAAAGAGGGGCAAAATGTACACATGGAAAATATACAATTTGATCCGACACACTGGATCCTAATTTACTAACACCATTTCATCCTGAATCATCTCCTTTGCTAGTCATTTAATCAAATAATTTGTATTTGATTAAATTCATCACTTCTTAATTAAATAAATCAATTTTATTTAATTAATTTGTAATCCCCCTTTTAATTAAATAAATCATTTTATTTAATTAATCCCTAAAGTCATCTCATTTAAATTAAATAAATATTTATTTGGTTTAAATCTAACATCATCCTCCTTTAATTAAATAAATCAAATCCCAGGGGTGGGGGTCCTAGCTCGATTGGCTAAAGCATCCTGTTGCAAGCAAGAGGTCACGAGGTCTAGTCTTCCCCCAAACCCGTGGTACCGGAGGGCGTGTCGCGCCAACGCCACCGGTCACGTGAAATTTTTTTTACCAGGCACACTGCAGTTTATAGGGGGACGGATACCCGACCGACTGCAGTCTAAAAAAATAAAAATAAATCAAATCCCTTTATTTAATTAAATCTATCTCTCATCCTTTTGATTTAAATAAACACATAAATTTAAGTCAAATTGTCAAATCATCTAATCTCTCATTAAATTGATCAAATCTTGATTAATTTAATCACAATCACTAAAATCCTCTAGAGAATGCAACTTGCACAGTAAATCAATTACTTTTATTTATTTAATTGCCCATTTTCTCTCAACATGGCATAAAAGAGGAATATTCCCTTAAATTTGAATTCAAATGCAAAGTGGGCTTGGTCCTTCCAACAAGGCATTTAATTCCTCTTACATGTCCTTAGCCTTGAGCCAAGTGACATTAACTCCATTCTTCTCTCCCTCCAACATGTCACATTCAAATTTCAAATTTGAATCCAATAGCATTTATCATGCACATTGATCAAAATGTGCTCAACCTTCACCCATTCACATCTTGACAAGTGGCACTTGGCCATTGGATGTTGAATGGTCCCACATTGCTCAAATATTTCTCATTCTTCCAATTTGATCCTATAAATGAGAGACTCTTCCTCTCATTCTCCATCCACAATTTGAGTAAACTCACTATACTCAACTTCATCCCAATCACAATCTCATGCAAAGTTACTCTCTTCACATTGAGAGCTAATTTTTTCCATTTCTCCTCAATTATTCATCATTTTCATGATTTCATAGCTAGGTTATGCCAAAATATCATCAAGGAGATTCAATCATCATCAAATCATTATCAAGCTTACAAAGGAGTTGGGAAAGGGCCAATTTCGAAACACCAAATGGCACGAATTCCCTCATGGGATCAAGAGATTTCTTTGTTTAAATAGATTTGATTTAGTTTCTTGCATTGTTCTTCATTTTCTTTCTATTTAAGATTTGTAAATGGATTTCATGGGGAGTCCTTGTTTTACCTTGCATATTGATCTAATAATGTGTTTGTTTGTTGTATTTGTGCAGGTATAAAAATAGGGTTGACATCCCCTACAATTCAAGTTGGAGGGGTGTTGTCTGATGTCTTATCGGGAAAGTTAATTCCGTAGAAGTATGGTGATCCAAGAAGTCCTATAGTTACTCTTTGCATTAATGGTGTTGAAATTCAAAACTTTTTGATTGACTTAGGAGCTGCCATTAATGTTATTACTATTGAAACAATAGAAAATATATGAATTATGAATGTCAAGCCAACAACTATAGTTCTGCAATTAGCTAATCAATCAATTGCAAAACCTAAAGGAATTCTTGAGGATGTCATTATCACTATTGACACCTAGGATTATCCTATCAACCTCCTTGTTTTACAAACTAAACAGAGAAAGATTGGTTATCCTATTATTTTAGGGAGACCTTGGTTAGAAACAACTACCACACTTATTGATTGTAGATCTGGTAGGATGACTATTTCTAATGGGATTAGACAGAAGGAATTAACTCTGTATCCACCAACAAAACCTTCTTTAACATCTGATAATCAAATCTGGATTGATGATCCTAATTGTGAAGATGAGGAAATAAGGGTCCTTGTAATGATGACCTTGGTAGAGTATACTGAGAAATATCGGGAATCTATGGACATAAATGAGGAAGACCTAGAAGGTTGTTGTGACTCAAAAACTCTACAATGTTGTCCTTTTTCTAGAAACATAAATTTGATGAGAGTTGGTTACTTCATCAAATTTTACCGCATCCTTATCTGTTGAACACTTTAATTGGCGATCCCTTGAATCTTCAAGAAAAGATGAAACAAATCCTATTTCAAGTTGATAAACCTCTACTTATCAACAGTGCCTTAACAACAAAAAAAGAGGAAGGTTTAAAAGGAATTTTGGAGAAAAATATAGAATCCTTCACTTGGGATTATAAGGATATGAGAGGAATCCATCCAGATATATGTACACACCACATCTATACTGAAGATTTCAAACCCATAAGATAACCTCAAAGAAGAATCAACCATGTGCTAAGAGATTTTGTGAAATTAAAGATAGAGAAATTACTCAAGGTAGGATTTATTTATCCTATTTTTGATAGCAAATGGGTTTCTCCATTAGTCATTGTACCTAAGAAAAATGGGAAATGGAGGGTGTGTGTGGACTAAAGAGAGCTAAATAAAGCTACAAAAATGGATTATTTTCCATTACCCTTCATAGATCAAGTATTGGACAATTTGTCTGGAAGTGGTTATTTTTCCTTTCTTGGTGGGTTAAGTGGCTACAACCAAATTTAGGTAGCTTTAGAGTATCAAGATAGAATGAAATTTACATGTCCATGGGGTACCTTCACTTATAGGGTTCTACCTTTTGGATTATGTAATGCTCCTACAACCTTTCAATGTGTCGCCCTTGCTATTTTTGTGGACCTAACAAAAACATGCATGGAAGTTTATCTGGACAATTTCATGGTCCATGGAAAAATCTATGAGGAGTGTTTGGAAAGTCTAGACAAAGTCCTAAATAGATGTAAAGAACATAGGATGTCTTTAAACCATGAGAAGAGTTTTCTAATGATGATGAAAGGAATTGTCTTAGGTCATCATGTGTCAAAAGAAAGAATAAAAGTAGACCCAAAGAAAGTTGAAATAATTTTACAAATATCCATACCTCTGAGTCAAATGGATGTAAGGAGGGTGTTAAGACACTCTAGTTATTATAAAAGGTTTACTGAAGGATTCTATAAAATTGCAAGTCCACTCTTTACCTTGTTGAAGAAAGACTCTGAATTTTTATGGACTTCATCATGTCAAGAGTCATTTGAACAAATCAAACAAGCTTAAA
The DNA here is from genome assembly GCA_007115665.2 of Sequoiadendron giganteum. Classification (NCBI taxonomy): domain Eukaryota; kingdom Viridiplantae; phylum Streptophyta; class Pinopsida; order Cupressales; family Cupressaceae; genus Sequoiadendron; species Sequoiadendron giganteum. The sequence continues at coordinate 384,078,835 of CM021105.1, forward strand.
TAACAACTTCACCCGTTATTGCTGGTCCAGTTTGTGGTGAACCATTTCACATAAACACAGATGCCTCCAACTTTGCAATAGGAGTAGTTCTTGGGTAGAGGGATGAATCTGGAGCAATACATGCTATATATTATGTAAGAAAAAACCTCAACCCAACAAAACTAAATTACACAACCACTGAGAAGGAATTTTTAGCTGTTATGTTTGCTATAAATAAATTATGACATTACATCACTGGATATAAGAATTTTGTGCATACTGACCATGCAAATATTCATTATCTTATGAACTAAGCTATTGTGGGATGACGTATAATTAGATGGTTGTTATTACAACAAGAGTTTGAGATAACCATCATTGATAAGCTAGGTAGAGATAATGTTGTAGCTGACTTTTTGTCAAGAATGGTTTTGCAGGGTAATAATGAACTCATAGAAGATGTGTTTACTTATGAACATCTATTTGCAATATCTATTCAGTCACCATGGTTTTTTGATATTGCGAATTAATTAGTAATTGGGAATTGTCCTTATTTTTTAGCAAAACAGAAAAAAAGATTGATTAGGGAAAGCTCCTGATTTGAATGGATTAATGGTTGTTTGTTTAAAATGTGCCCAGATCATGTAATGTGAAGATGTGTGCAGGAAACTGAAGTATATGATATATTGAGAGCATGTCATTATGAACCAGGAGCAGGACATTACTCCACAATAAGAACAATGCATAAAATCTTGGGAGTAGGCTATTTATTGCCCACTATGACCAAAAGTACATCTCATTACACCAGACACTATGATCAGTGTCAAAGAATGGGGAGGCCTACAAGATCAACATAAATTCCACTACAGACACAAGTGTCACTTGAGCCATTTGAAAAGTGGGGTATTGATTTCGTTGGCCAGATAGATCCACCATCAAAGGGAAATCATTATATACTTGTATGTACTAATTATGTTACAAACTGGGTAGAAGTCAAAGCATTTCCAGCTGCGAAGGAGGATAAATTTTCAGATTTAATATACAAGAATATTCTACAAAGATATGGAGCACCTAAATCACCTGTGTTAGATCAAGGGCCACAATTCGCTTCTTTGATGCTTCAAGCATTTCTAGCTAGATATCAAGTTCAACATAGAAAATCATCGCCCTACCATCCTCAAGCAAATGGATAGGTAGAGGTAACCAATAGAGAGCTAGAAAATATTCTCACAAAAATAATCTCATCTAGAAAGAATGACTGGTCTGATAGGTTAACTGAAGCTGTATGGGCATATAATACAACATGGAAAACAACTACTGGATTTTCACCATACGAGCTGGTTTATGGAAAACTCCTATCTTTCCTATTGAGTTTGAGTTAGAGACACTTAGAACAACTATACATGTAGGGATAGATCTTACTAAAGCATAGAAGAATAGAATAATGCAACTGAATAAGTTGGATGAGATGAGAATTGAAACTTTGCACCGAACTGAAATCATCTAAGGCCAGAGGAAACAATGGCATGATAAAAATATCCACAGTAAGCAATTTACTGCAAGTGATTGGTCTTTATTGTTTGATTCAAGGTTTCAAGAATTTAAGGGAAAATTACATACAAGATGGCTTGGGCCATATGAGATTGCACAAGTATTTGACAATGGAGTTGTTCAGTTAATACCTATAGATGGAGAGAGAAAAACAATGCTGGTAAATGGGCATAGGCTCAAGCTGTATCATAAACCAACATCGAAGGAGGAATTTGTTATAGAGCTTCAAGCAAGAATTGAGAATTTTACTAAGGAAGATTTTTATTCTTTTGGTGAAATGGTCAGTCCTTAGATCCATTTTTAGATGGCCACAAATAAACAAAGTAAATTGAAAACCATAAATGGCGGTTTACTCTGCAAAAAATAAATAAATAAATAAATATGAATAAATATGAATAGCTCTGGTAGAGCTAGATTAGGTGTGAGATATCATAATAGCTCCCGATCATTCTTGATCAGAATGGAAACAAAGCATTGGTTATCAATAGTTCATAAATAGATCCTGATCATGCTTAATCAGATGAAAGTTCCAATGTTTGAAGTTTTCAGAAATCACTCTTGATCACTCCTGATCCCTCTTGATCGGTCGTTCTTGATGAATTAGGAAAGAAATTTTTTTTGAATGATGATTGCAGTAATTCATGATGATTAGGAGCATGAAGAAATGATCATATACTGTCATAAGCTTTTAGCTTTATTTATTACTAATTTGTTTGTGTAAATGTGCAGGTACGGGATTAGATGAAAAGTTTGAAATTAATGACATAGCACGTGGAAGCAAGTGGGCTCCCACAAGGGTAGAGCTCAGCATGTCTTGCATTAATTAATGTTGATTTTATTAAGATCAAATTTTGTTGTGGATTGCACGGCTTAGGCGAACATGTATTACAATTATTCGCCATCATTTGAATTTGTCATCATTGACAGGTAAGCATTTATATCGCCAGACATTTTTTGAAGTCTGAAGTACATTAATTATAGTTTATAAAGTTGCTTAAAGGATTAAATTATGATTTTTTATAAGCCAAATATAATTTTTTTTAAATGTAAAAATGGATGCATTATTACTTAATTAAGTAATAAATGTGACAAGATGGTTTTCAAGGTGAAGTGATGGGCAATAAGATTGAGACATACGTGACACGCTGGTGTCAATAAATTGATAAGAAACAATAGGCAAGCAAGTACATACAGTTAAATATTGCATTCAATGTTATATCGTGTCATTCATTTTGAAGGGAGTTAACGTCGCCATTTCAAAACTGAAGAGAATGGCCATTTTTGGAAATTGGTTTCCGAATTTGTTGGCAAATCTCTGAGCTTCTAAAATTTTATTCTTTTAAAATGAGGTACAAAAGAATGGCAGAACCAAAGGGAATCACCTTGGATGCTGAATCAAGGAGATATTTGCAACAAGATGGATGGTTGGATTTCATCCTTAAATATGAGGGATATGAATGGGATATAGTGCTGGAGTTTATTAAAAACTTTCACATCAATTTCACTGTGGTCAGAGGAGAACCCATTGAGGTATCCATCATTGTGATCAGTGTTTTATCTAGAATTCCAGTGGAAGGTGATATTATTCAACCTAGGCTTTCCAATTTACAAGAATCGATTGAAATCTTCCATGTTTCACCTGGGCCTTTGCCAGTCTTTCATATACACAAAGGAAAGAATAAGGGCATTGAGCGCTGAAGTTTGCAAGAACCCTAGGCATCCATTGCACTCTACATTATGAATTTTTTCACCTTTGAAGGTCATTTTTCCACTGTTTTAGGGCCGCCACTCAAATTGTTGAATCATGTCCGACACGGTGAGACTAAACCTAAAGTAAGGGTTAATCTACTTGCTTTTCTTTTCTCTCAACTTAATGAAATGGCTGTAAAATGAAAGGAAAAATAAAATAGAGTGACTCATCATGGTCTAATGCATTTAATAGTTAAACATCATTTCATGCAAAAACCTAACTAGGAAGAGGAATGGAGAAAATTCCTATCAAATAATGATAAGAAAGAGGAAAAAGCTAAAATCTCTATGAGGAGAACACTTAAAATAGAGAAAACTGAGGTTTTGATGAAAAACCTAGTTAAACCTATTGGGAGACCTAAAAAGAAAAAACTAGAGAGTTCTGCTCCGAAAAAGAAAAGAAAAATATAGAGAACTATGAAGCAAAAATCAGAAAGTTTTGTTTCAATAAAAAAGAGAAAAATAGAAGAAAAGAAAAACCTCAAAGGGTTTAATACTAAGAGAAAAAGTTCCAAAAAGAGGAAAACTGCAAAGATTGAAAGAACCAAAATAAAAGCCAGGTCAGAAACACAGCGGATTGAACAAGAAAAGATAGAATCTGAGAAAAATCCTCCCACCATCAATCTTGATGATTATGGGGGAGAAGAAGTTGAAAAAGATAAGCCTAAAAAAGATGAGTTTGAAAAAAATGAACATGAAAAAGAGGATCCTAAAAAGGAGGAGTTAGAAAAAGGAGGGTCACAACCTCCAATACAAAGTCCAGAATGTACTCTAAAAGAGAATTTGTCAGCTCCTAATTCCCATTTTCAGGATGTTAATTTGTCAACTCCTAATTCTCCTTTTCAGGATGTTGATATGTCAAATATGGAAATTGAACATGAAGTTGAAGTACTGAATGCAGAAATTTTTCAGGAAAGTGAAATACCAAATATTGAAGTTCAACAGGAAGAGATGGTTCAACACAATGAAGAATTTATCCATCGTGAAGGTAAGTAGCCCATAGAAGAGGAAGAAACACCTTATGATAGTGGAAATTTAGAGGAAAAAGAAGAAGAACAGACTCAAATTGCTCTTAGGATATCCAAGTTAGAAAAAGAATTAGAAGAGTTTAAAATGCAGAATTTTATATTAGAGGAGAAATTAAGGCAAAGAGATGAGGAAGCATTAAAATTTCAGAGAGAAAAAAATGAGTTGAAAGAATTTTTTTGAAAAGAAAGTTAGTCAGTTGTCTTCACAGTTAGAGGAAACAGAGGAAACTCTAACTAAAATAACCATTCAAAATGAACAAAAAGATAGGGAGATCCAAAGGTTGAAAACAGAGTTGGAAACAAGGACTAAGACAGAAGAAAAGGTACAACCACAACTACTCAATAACATGTTGCTACTTCTTCCTCCACCTAAGGAAGAACATAAGGAGCAAACTATACTTGACCTAGATACCTTTCCCTTACAACTATGAAATACAAGTAGCTTAATAAAGAACTCCAAGAAAAATTGGATAGAGTTACAAAGGAAAACAAAGAAGCAGAGGAAAGGGTAATCAAGACCATAGATATAGAATTTTCCCTAGTTTTCACAAGAAAAAATTCTAGAGTGTGTGGATTGTTTCTTAGAGAGTTTTTCCTGAAATGGAAATTGAATCAGATTGTGCTAAAAACACGTACTGACTTTTGGATAGATTATGACTTCATGGATTGTTATTTTAATAGTTACCCATACATTCAAAATCAAATGTGTGAGTTTTTCCAACATGGATTTCTCATGGGTAACAATGATGAATCATTGCTAAATGTCTATATCGGTGAACTTCAAATCAAATCCTTTGTTTCATTATTAAAAAAATCATGTTGAATGGTCAGCTAGAATGGAGGAATACAAAAAAATTCAACAAACATATGTGTTACCAATGAGACCAAAATATATAGAATCAATCTATTACATCAAAAGATACAGGTCCATTGCAAGACTCAATGATGTAACTCCTCTTTATGTCAGTAATTTGTTAAAAAGAATTGCAAATTTTTAGGATATTAAAGTAATTATTCCTCCTATAGCTCTGTAGGCATGTGAAGAAAGATTCAGATCACTTCCAGACCCATTAAAAAGAAGAGAGACAATATCACCAAATAATATCAGATGGAGCTTAATACGGTGAGGCATGTGATCAATCTAATCTATCAGCAATAAGAATTCTTGATTGGTATGAGATTCAAAATGCCTATAATCATCATGCCTACCCCTAAGATAAATGCACCTTCTCAGATACCATCTAAAGTCCTCAAAGCCCGGTATGAAAATTTGGAGAAGAATAATGGATTTGCTGTGTCTACAAGAACTACAATGGAATACAGAGCATGAGTTTTTTACTATGCCCTTTGGATAGAAGCACTCAACAGGGGAACTCCTATTCCATCTAATTTATAAACCACGAGAGCATGATTAAAAGAAGGAGGAGGAGAATGATGAGGCCCAGTAAAGACCTCATAATCACTAAGTTTCTACCTTTTTAATACTTTATAATTTGGCTTTAAAACTCATAATATTTTCCTTTATGTATGCAATTATGAACTTAATGTGGTATAAAGACTTAGAATATGAATGGTTAATGTGAATTCTTATTTCTATTAAATACATGATTAATGTGGTGATTAACCTATGAATGTTTTATAATACGTGTGCCTTTATTATGCAACTGGAACTGATATTTATTTCTCAGCCAAATGATAACTATTTTTGTTTAAAAGTGATGGATGGATGGATTGTTTGTGACTCATCCTTAAATGAGTTATTATCCATTGATCTCCTTTTTGAATCATCATGCCGAATGAAGACTCTACCAACTACAACCAAAGTTCCAGCAAAGCACGTCCAGTTCAGAAATATGGAATTCAATGCAACTAAAGGCAATTACAAGGATCCACCCCAATTATGTTCCTGCATGCCAGGATATCTTTTAGACTAGGATTAGATTAGTTTCTCGCTTATCTTTTTATTTTTAAATAAAGATGGATATTTATATCCCGACCTAACGCAATTGGATTTTAGATTGTATCAAGTTTTTAATCCTTCTCATGCAATTTCATTTGTTGTTTTAAAGTTAGAATTATTTTCTTTGTACTTTGTCCTTATCTAGGCAAATTCTATGGAAATAAAAAGAAGTTGATTTCAACTCTGTGCTCAAATTTTTCTAGAAGTAGAAGAATCCATTTTCGGAAGGAAGGCAATCCTTTAGATGTTAAAGTTCATTTTCTATTTATATGTTTTGTTTTCAATTATATCTTAGATATTAGAACTATTTCATTTGTTGTGTGTTGGGAAAATCTTAGATCAGAGTTTATTTTACTATTTATGTTTTCCATGGTTGATTTCTTAGTTAAAAGTTATTTACAGATCTGCAATATCCTAGATTATCATTTTAATGGAGCCTGTGTAAAAGGGAACAATTACAAGTGTCAATTTAGTGAAGTGGGGAATGGAATAGTTTATTTCTAAAGAAATTAGTTAATTTTTAAATAGATATCAAGATTCAGCAAAGTAGATAAGATTAATCTTCCATTCTTTCATAATTTGAACTGTCTTGTAATGAACCCTCTATGTTTTACGTCCATCTTAAACATTATTTAGAATAAATCAAGAAATAGGAGGATAAAATAGAACCACTTTTGATTAGATGGGTATAGCACATAAAACACTCTCGATCGAGCAAAAATAATTCTGAAACGCTCCTAATCAAGCCAAAACCAACAAAAGCCCCCCCCAAAACTGATCCAACGCTTACTGCAAATAGCTTTAAACATCCCTGGGTTGACATTCAATAGATTATATGATTAGGAATTGTGACAGCAATGAATTTCTACCATCATCTATGTGGGGATTGGATCTAATTAGAAAAATTTCACCACCTTCTTCCCTTGCACATACATTTATCATTACCACAACTGACTATTTCACCAAATGGGTCAAAGCTATTCCTCTCCAGTCCATAATTGTTGATGTGATATGCCTTTTCTTATTGGAACTCATCATCACTCACTTTTGAATTCCTTTCACATTAGTTTTGGACAATGGAACACCATTTAAAAATAATGATGTGAAGAAGTTCCTAAAGACCTTTCATATTCAACATTGCTTTTCAACACCTTACTACCCACAATCTAATGGCCAAGCTGAAAGCACTAATAAAATCCTTAAACAAATCCTTATGAAAACTATTAATCTCAATCAAAAAGATTGGCACACACAATTGCAATATGCATTATGGGCCTATCGCATAAGTGTTCACTTTTCTATGGGAAATACACCTTTCAACCTTGTTTATGGTATCGAGGCTATCATACCTTGAGAGTTAGAAATCCCCACATTGCGGATTTCTCTCCAAGGTCTTGTTGACAATGAAACCTATATGCAACAACGATTACATTAGCTTGAAATTCTTGATGAATAGTGCATTAACGCTCTCGAGCATCTTCAAGGTTACACTAAACAATTACAACATAAACATGATACTGGTGTCATCCCTCAGATGTTTAACAAGGGTTATTTAGTTTTATATGAAAACCAATGGAACACTACGGTCGATTACGATGAAAAAGGCAATTTCAGTCCTAATTGGTTAGGCCCCTATGTGGTCAGTACAAATTATAGATTTGGCACTTACACCTTAATAGAGTGAGATGGCATTCCTCTTAAAAATCCTATTAATGTCGCGCACCTATGACGGTATTATGTCTAGTCCCTTTGAATGGTATGAATTATAAAGAAGTGTTGTTAGAGCTATTGGATTATATCCTATATGCTCTCTCATTGCTTCGTTCTTGACAAATAGTTATGTATGTGTCTTAAACTCTAAAGTGATTATTTAATTTATTTTTTATAATTACTTTAGGTTTCATACTATTCAACATTCCTCTTGTATGTTACGTTACTTTAAAATATAAGTGCCTAGCATACTTAATATTTATGTTATATCTAAAAGAAGCTCTAGCAAGTTTCTATTAGATCACATAAAATTTTTTAAATCATGCAGCCATTAATTAATTAATCTTACACATGCTATTTAATTAATCACATTATTATAATTTAACATTTACACATTAAACCAAAACATATAACATCTAAATGCTCATATATATATCAACAGTTTTATGTACATGTCATCATAATATACAATGTCATTGAGGACTATGATTACTAGATCCCTCAAGATCAGGTACTCGCGTTGCATCTGTAGCCAAAAATTGGGAGACGGTCGTGCATGATCGTGATCATGATCCATTGAATCTGATCAGAACCTCCATTCCTTCCATCTGTGCAAGGGCCACCCGATGCTCTTCTGCTATCTGATCCCTCTTTGACTATAGTTGTGTCACCTCTCTCTAGTCTCTCAAACTCTGTTGGAGTCCTCGATGTTTGTGCCTATGATGCAATCTTATCTCAACAAACTCATCTCCTCAAGCTCTCATACACTGCCCGTAGTCTCGCGAATGGTCTAAGTGACTCTGAATCTCGCTCCACAATAGGTGGGGCCACAAAATCTAAGTCCATCTCCTCCTCATCGATAGATGCTGACACTATCTCTATAGCTGCCTAATGGTAGAGATCTCACCAATCCTTTGTGGGCCTTGCAAGATAGAAACAAAGCATAATCAGTACACATCATGATATATATATATATATGCATAAAGTAATGCATCAAATTAAATATCATCACCTATATCTCCAATAGGATAAGCAATATCAACCTCATCCTATATAGGGGGCATGGATGTTGTGCTAGCCTCTCCTCGACTGTGGGTACTAGTGCCTACTACTACCGCTACTCGGGATCTAGTCATATGAATGGGTGAGGTCTCTCCCCACTCATGTCGATCCTCAACTACTACCTCATCACTCTCACTCACGAGTGGATCCTCATCCTCATCCTCCTCCTCCTCTCCCTCCTATCCATCATAGTATGGATCTACATCCTCATCATACTCCTCATCAAACTCCTCATATAATGTGGGTAAATATGTTTGTAGCCCTATAACATGTCTCCTCGACTCTATTCTCTCTATCATCCCCCTCATCTGGCAATGGTCTTGCATCTCCTATGGGCTCATCAATCGGAAACACAAGAGTTGGTCATGATACTGTCCACCTCTCCTCATGATCCCATGTGGCACCAACGTCATCTATGTCGGAGACCAGTGACTGATTGTGATCAAAATAATCAGAGTCACTTTGGATGATGCCTTCTAAAGTGAACCATGTTGTATCAATAGGTCTCTGGGCACTCCACACTAACCTCCTGAAAGATGATCATGCCTTGGGTGGTCTCTAAATCTATCCAAACTAACACATGACTCGATCATAGTAGAAAGGACATACTATGTGATCATGCCGATTAGATAGAAATATATCCAATTGAAGTCTCCTCATCTATCTCGTGTAGTCTAGCCACTGCAGTGTAAGCTGATAAGGTCTCTATAAGATATCATCCTCCTCGAGTCATTCGAACCTCACTCTCCAAAAGTGAAAATCTCCATACTACCATAACCACCATAGAGGATAGCCGAAAGTCCGAGGATACACAACTGCTGTAGGACACGAGAAGCCAGTAGGCCTTGTGCATGTGATATGCTCCAAGCACCAAACCTATAGAAGCGTGTAGTGTACAATACTGTCTAATCATCTTAAATCATAATATAAGTGTTCGAGGATGCAACATCCCCAAGTGTATATTGTCATTTACTCTTCCATCCCCCATATCAAATGCACTAGCCCGCCCTCAAGGTGAGCTACTCATCCATATGGAAGGAGTACTAATGTGATGGTATGCATCATTATCCATCTAAACACTAGTGCTCGTGAATAAAGTAACAGTGCCAGGTCAATCTGTCTTGACACCCTCTCATCATGAACTGGTTCATCAAGGTAGTACTGCATATCCACCTATTGCTCGTGAAAGGTATGATCTCTTTGGAGGCACACTTGCTCCCCCCAAATAGGAACTCAGAGTATACAGTGCACATCCGATTCGAGGGTAATTGTCATCTCTTCAGTAGGTAGGTGGAAGGTGCATGTATCCGTGTTCCACCGCTCACACTATGCCATCAACATCGCATCAAGGTACGTCATGGGGGGCATGAGGTAAGCCCAGTAGATATCCACCTCTTGCAAATGCTCTATGTCTTCCGCTGACAAAATGAGGGCTAGATCTCTCAAAATCCCAATTGTCTCCCACCCAGACGCATCGTGAATGGGTGGGTACCTATAAAAAAACATCAAATATGCTCTCTAATCATCTAATATCTTCAATTTTACTCTAATTCATCATGCAAGTGTGCTAATGTTGTTATATTATGCTTTCTATAAGGACATAGACACTTTAGAACCCTTTTGGGACACTTCCCAAACAAATGAGACACTATACGAATAAAAGGGACACTTTACGAACAAAAGGGACACTTTACAAAGAAAAGGGACACTTTACAAACAAAAGGGACACTTTGCAAAAAAAGGGGACACTTTGCAATATTTTTTTCCAAGATCCTAAATTAACCTAGATACCCATATAAATCATTCCATAATTGAAAAATCACAAACCAAAGGTAGCAGAATTGACTCACGTTGTGATGTCGCTCACTGCATGCCACCTGGTCCTGCAACACATCCAATCTCGTAGGTGTAAAATATCGTCTGCTCGACATCTTTCACTCCTCTCTTGTCACTCTCAAGCTACACAAAGGTAAAATGCATAAGTAAGTGACACATTACATCATTTTCATTCTTTTTACTCTTTCTCCTATTCACCTAAGCACATTTGTACTTTTACTATCTTAGACAGATTAGAGTGCTTTTCATTCAAAACAACATAACAGGTGCTAGTGAACTCCATTTTTGATGTTGTTTGTTGCGTTAGAATCATGTTTCCACACCCTACATCATCACACACCTATCAATATGTGGCATGGTACTTGGAAATTCCCTCTGATATGTGTGTCCCCATTCGATGTGGCTAGATTGCTACCTTGATTCCACCTTTGTAAAGTAATAGGGGGCATACATCTACCCTCAAATTTGATTTCTAGGAAGTATATAAGAGGATTTTTGGACTACTAGCAAGTTTTTGTTGTAGGATGTGGTTCCTAACATTGTGGTTTTGCAGATAACTACATTGCGGGCTTCATTCTCCCACCTTTGAATGAGTATCCTTTTATGAAAACAAAGTGCATTTTTTAGAGTCCTTTAGCTTACATATGCACATAGAGTCATATGGGTGCTAAAGTGGGTGCTAAATGTGTCACCAAAAATTATATACCTTCGAAGAAAATGATAATTGTGTGCCTAATTTAGTCCTACTTTAGACACCCTTGCATCAATCACCCTCCTAAAACAACATTTATAGGCCCCTAAGGCTCGTTATCTTTGACTTTGAGGCCCATTTCACCTAAGAAATCATACAAGTCCCAGCAAGCAACATTAAAAATACTCAAATATCACAAAATCTACCTCAAAAACCCCTGGTGGGACTAAGTCGCCCAAGGTGGCGACTTAGTCCTTTTTAGGGTTATTTGCATTTTTGAGTAGGAAAATCTCTGACTTGCTGAAAATTCCCAATGGGTGTCGGCCTCTTAGGTCAAAATAACCGGCAATTAGGTATTTTTGCTTATAAATACATGTTTTTAGGTAATTTTTCAAGACTTTTTGGAATTTTATCCATTTTTCACAAGCCTACTACTCAAGAATCAAGCATTGAACATCTTCCACAAGAAGATTCATTTCTCTTTCTACAGCAAAGTTGAAGCTTAGGGCAACAAACTAGGGTTTTTGCAAGTCTTCAAGCTCACTTCCTACTCAAGATCTCACATTGCAAAGGGTTGATCATGAATGTCTATGGAGAATCATGGAGAAATCTAGGTTGAAGAGATGCAACTAGCCATCAAATCACACCTAAAGACTTGTTTTCAAAGTGATTCCATCTTCCATTTTCTCTTTATCTTTAAAGATTTAAGGTTTTGCATTTCATTTTCATTCCATTAGCATTTCATTTGTAATGTTGTAGGTTTTCTTGGATTTAAGTCTTGCATCATTCAAATCTCATTTATACATCTTATTCTAGCACATTAGAATAGGGTTTTTCTTTACTTCAGATTTGCCTAGTTTTAGACACACTTAGGGCTAGGGTTTATGTAGATTTTTTATCTCTTTCAAAGTTTAAATATAAACTAGGGGTTTGACCAAGGCAAACCCCACATTAGAAACCAAAATATATTCTATTTTGCAAGTGATTTTGTGGATTCAGACCCAGATTTCAAGGGGAAAGCAAATTGGAGACTACAGGCTTCCGTTTCCACTCTCAAAGTTTCAGAAAAGTAGGAATGGACTGTCATAAACATTGGTGACTTAGTGCCACTGCATGATTCTGTCAGGGATTTTTGAAGATTTGGACACCGAGTTGGTTGGAACGGAGCTTGGAGCAGTTTGCCAAAACTAGGACTAAGTCGCCCAGCTTGGCATAAGTGTCCCAATTGGCATAAAATGTAGATTTTCTAGATTTTTAGAGGCTTCTGCAATCTTCATTTCAGTCCTCATTAGTTTCCAAGTGCACTTGTCTTTTTCTATTTTTTATCTTGCCTTGTATAGTTCTTATTCTATCCTTTTGCATACCGCCATGTGTTTTCAGACAATGTAGATTTCATTAGTTTATCATCTTTAGTTCATTTGAATTTTCATTTCATTGTATTTAAAGCATTCTATTTAGCTACAATTCAATCATACTTAGCAACTAATTTGAATGAGCTCCAAGTTTTAGTGCGTAAAAGAAATCCCCTTTCTTCTAGGTGGAAACCCTAGGAGCCTATTGGGGAACCCCTCTTTTACACCTAAAATTTGCAATTCAAAAGGATTTAACAATATGATAGTCTAAGATACATGTGGCATATCAATTTTCACAAGTGATTCCAATGACACTAGTTAGCCAATGCAAATAATATTGCAAGTCAATAATATAGGTGTTCATATTTTGAAGAAACTAATAAAATAAGGATGGAAGGTCACCTCCATAAAATAAGAATGAAAGTGTCTATATGGTATGTGTTCCATCTCACCAAAATATATGGATTACTACTCCTTACATCACCTAGTACATAAAAATAAATGCTAGATACATAGATAACTCCAAAATGAATGAAATGAAGCATTAACACTAGTAATATGAAACCTTCCCATAATGATGAAAAGGTAGAGAGATGATAGGTCGACTAAAAACAAGTTTCACAATATTGTGCATGAACATTGAATATTTGTGGAGTATAGTCAATATCCATAAGATAAGTAGGACCAAATATTCAATTGAGTTCCTAGAGTGCATCCAAATATTTTCATATGCCTATAGTCTCCCAAGGTATTAATATGAACCAAAGAAAAATTATAGCATAGGTCAATGACCTACCTTGCTACTAGCTCTATTGGTCACTCAAATGAGGGTTTGTTGGTTGACTATCATAGGAACACACTAGGTTTAAGTTAATTGAGTTTATTTCAAAGGAACTACTTTTGGGGAAAATGTCTAGACCTTATTTATTTTAATTTTATTTATCTTGTTTTGATTGAAGTAATTTCAATCAATACGTTTTAGGTGAAATAATCTCACTAAAATATTAGCTATCCATGTGTACACCACATGGTTTTGGGTGAAACCTATTCAACTAGAACCATTTTAATCAAACTCTTGTTGCTTGAGATAATTTTTTTGGTTGAAAGTGTGAAACAAGTTTATACATTTACCCTCTAGGAATGGTCATATGAATAAACATTGTGGACCATAAAATTCCATGTTAGAAGTCTAGGTTCACACATGTGCCTATAGATCTAAACCCTATTGCTGGATCTCAATCGTGTTGAATTTCATGTCAGGGATCTATTTTTCCTTTTTCTTGGAAGCTTCATTTGAAAATGGGAGGTGTTAATGGAGACTATTTAGAGGTTTCTAGGCTACAAAGGTTTACCTTTTCTCAAATCCTTGTTACCAATTAAATATTCATGCTAAGGATGTTGTAAGATAATGATGTAAAATTGATGCTCTATGATGTTCATTATGTCATAATAAGTTAATTGATTGAGAGATCCTAGATTGGCTAGATGGATTAAAGTGAATCAAGGTTTCTCTTTAAATATAACACCATAGTGCACAAGTTAATGAAATCTCATGCTTTAGTCAATACATAATGACTAGTTGGAAGGAGTTAAATTGGAACTAAAATATAAATTTAAACATAAAAGTTCTAGGGTCATTTTTACACTTAATAAACTAAAGTAGGTCAATCCCACACCTACATATTTGACTTGAGATAACATACAGATATACATATAATCAAGACTGATCCCTAGAACTATGTGTAGATGGAATCCAATGAGATTGAAAATACTTGTCAACTTTTATATTGAAACATGTCCTCAATATATTAACCATCACATTAGGAAAAACCTGGTCAATATTAACCCAAATTGAAATGAAATAATATGCATATATAATTTTCATGCTCAAGTCAACATATAATGGCTAGTTGAAAGGAGTTGACCTGGACCTAAAATATAAACTTAAACATACAAGTTCTATGGTCATTTTCACACTTATGAAACTAAACTAGGTCAATTTCACACCTAAAGGTTTGACTTGAGTTAAAATATAGATAAACTTAGAATGAAGACCAATCCCTAGAAATATGTTTAGGTAGAATCCAATAAGATTTAAAATATTTAAGCATGCCCTCCATATATTAATCGTCAAATTAAGAACAACCCAATCAAAATAAATCAACATTAAAATGAAACAATATGAATATACAACTTTTGTTGTCACAAATATAAATATTATAATTCTCATATAATGAATACAAGTGTAAATAAGTAATATAATTAAAAACTAAGTTCTAAGTTCATCTAAAACTATTTTGACCTAAATTTAAATTTCATTCCAAACTATTTAGAATGAATCTATAAAAGCACTTCCTTTTCAAATCTATGAATCTTAAAGTATTGTGGTTTTCCCAAAACTATGTGCAAATTAATAGTTTGCTTAAAGCCTAAGTTATGAAGAAATCAATGTTTGATAACATTTTATTTTATTCTCTTTAACTTGGTGGGCACTCGACTCATACCTTAAGGTAAAGTCATTTTCAAAATTATGAATCTTAAAATACTATGGTTTTCCCAAAGGTATATGCTAAAGGAAAGTTTTCTTAAAGCCTAAAGAAAATCAATATTTGATCATACTTTATTTTATTGTCATGAACTTGGTAAGCACTCAACTCGTACCTTAAAGTAAAATCGTTTTCAAAACTATGAATCTTAATAAAAGTAAATTCACATAAAAATGAAACAATATGAATATACAATTTTCATTGTCACAAATATAAATATTATAATTCTCATATAATAAATACAAGTGTAAATAAGTAAGATAATTAAAAACTAAATTCTAAGTTCATCCAAAACTATTTTGACCTAAATTTTAATTTCCTACCAAACTATTTAGAATGAATCTATAAAAGCACTTCTTTTTCAAAACTATGGATATCAAAGTATTGTGGTTTGTTCAAAACTATGTCCAAAAGAAAAGTTTTCTTAAAGCCTAAGTTACGAAGCAATCAATGTTTGATCACCTTTTATTTTATTTTCTTGAACTTGGTGGGCACTCAACTCATACCTTAAAGTAAAGTCGTTTTCAAAACTATGAATCTTAAAATACTATGGTTTGCTCAAAACTATATACTAAAGGAAATTTTGTTTAAAACTTAAAGAAAATCAATATTTAATCATACTTTATTTTATTCTCTTGAACTTGATGGACACTTGACACATACTTTAAAATAAAATCATTTTCAAAATTATGAATCTCAATATAATATGATTTATTCAAAAACTATATTCTAAAGAAAATTTTTACTAAAAGTCTAAAAGAAATCAATATTTGATGACACTTTATTTTATTCTCTTGAACTTGAGAAACACTCAACACATGTCTTAAAATAAAATCATTTTCAAAATTACGAGTCTTAATATAATATAATTTATTCAAAAACTATATTCTAAAGAATTTTTTTACTAAAGCCTAAAAGAAATCAATATTTGATCGCACTTTATTTTATTCTCATGCGCCTGGTGGGCACTGGGCTCATACCTTAATCGTACCCCACCTATCAAGTATGCATATAATTGTACCGCGTGCTTGAAGTGAGCCCACCAAGACCACCTGCTCATGCAGCCAGTTCAAAAGTGAATTTTCGGAGTCTCACACTGTGAACCTTGCTTCGTTGAAGCTGAGGTCATTTCTTTGTTTTTTTTTAATCTTTCATTCGACGGGATGCTTGGTGCTGCGAGCATTTACAGCAGAGAATTTGCATTTCTGGAGTAAGAGAAAACCCGGTAGATATGGCCAACATTTTAGAACATTTGGCTGTAAAGTTCAAGGAGCTTCAGGCTTCACATGAGTTTGATAAAGAAGCCCTGATAGAGGCACATGAGAGAAATTACAAGGGTTTGCCAGAGATACAATCAATGCGAGGGTACATAGCGGGGTTTACGGTGTACAATCCGTCGAAGCATTGGCGGCCCACAGTCCCATTGAAAGGGCTGCGGCCCATTCGAGCAAGGGAGCTTGAAATTGATAAGCACCATCAAGGCCGTGTTCTGTTCGGAACGCTGTGTGCTGATGCGTACGTAATGGTGTGCATTACGACCATCTTAGAAGACCAGTATGGAGATGCTGTTCGACTTGCAATATACAATACTTCCGCTTCCGCGATGGAAACGAAAGGTGCGCGCAGGCTTTATCCCAAAGGCTCCAGGGTTGCAGTCAAAGAGCCCTACTTCAAGGAAGACTCCACAGATGGTGCACTCATGCTGCGCGTTGATAATCCTCAAAACGTCGAGATTTTGGTTTCCTTCTCACGGAATGCTGAAACTTCTTTGGCTAAGGATTTGCTTGAATTGCGCAGTGAAGGCAACAAATACTTCCGGGATGAGGATTAGAAAAGGGCAATAGACTGCTATTCCAAATGTATAGACTTGGCTCTCTCGCGCGACAAAATTGAGCCGCAAGTACCAGGTGCGTCCAACTTCCAGGAGAAAGTGAAGGAGGCTCTTCTGTATTCTTATTCTAATAGGGCAGAGGCAAGGTTGAGATTGAAGGAGTACGAGGATGCTGTACAAGACTGTGACAAGGCGTTAGCCCTTGATCACCACCACCTCAAATCCTTGTTTCGCAAAGGCCGTGCTTTCCATTATCTTAAAGAATATAAGTTAGCTTGCCAATGCTTTGATAGAGCTCTGGAGCAGTTCCCCACTGCCGAAGAAGTCCAGATGCACTATAAAAAATCTATGGAACTCAACCGTCAGAACCAGCAAGGTAACTTCGATCTCTCTCCCTATTTCATAAACGGTTGTAATGCGTTGGAGTTCAGCAATTATATTGGCCCGGTGCTGATTAAAAAATCAGAGGGGCGCGGCAGAGGATTGTTTTCTACTGACAATGTAGATTGTGGAGATTTTCTGCTCGTGGACAACGCCATTGCATTCAGCGGCACCGAGACAACAAAATTGAATGGAAGCCCTGAAAAAGTCACACCTTCTATGATAGAATCGAAGACAAAACTTGGTTATCTTAAACGGGATTTAGAGGCTAAAATCATTTCTTCTGCAGCGTCATCTCCGAGGATATTGCAGCAGCTAGAGTACCTTGCTGATTCAAAGGAAATGAAGGTGCTACCCATGGATCTGTTCCGGATTAATAATGCCAGCTGGAATAACTACAATGTTTGCAATCAAGGTTCGGAGCTTGACCAGCATAAACTTGCAAAGCTAATGCGAAATGTGGGGTGTCAACTGCAAACTATTGAATCAAATGGTGGCATGTCAAGACACAATGAGCAATATGGTTTGTGGGTACTTCCTTCTTTCATCAATCATTCCTGTTGTCCCAACGCCAATTGCGTTGTTGTGGGAGAAGCCATGTTTATCATAGCTGCAAGAAAAATTGCAGCTGGAGAAGAAATAACAATCCCTTACTTTGACAGTCTTTTGCCGTTGTTCGCAAGAGAATCGGGATTCAGGGAATTTAAGTGTGATTGTAAGAGGTGTATGTTAGAAAGATCTTTAGTAACAGCCGAAGGAACACCATTGCAGGAAATTGCTAAACTTGTCTACCCCATCGACTCCACACTATCTGATCTTGATTTGTGCAAAATTGCTATGCGAGTGGAGAACACCATAGCTGTCCTGACCACTGAAGAAAAGCAGATGATAAGAGCATCTTATTTCCCGCTCTATTACAATATTTTTGCGTTACAACGCATTCATCCTTATTGTTGAGGAATGAAGGCCAACAGTCATTATGACTCTTCATTCGATGACTCTTCATTTCCCATATCATTCTGAAGCCTTTTATTTGCTGCTCATGCTTATTTGTAATATACAATATATTGAATCAATAATATACTCTGCAGTCTAGACGTAGCCACGATTTGTGGTGAACCAGGATAAATCTGGTGTTTGCATATTTGCTGATTGCTTTAAGTTATCTACTATTTATTTCTCATTTTTAATCTCTTTCAATTGGTATCAGAGCTTAGGTTGTGCAGATTGGAAATCTATTGGAAATCTCGGTTGAATTTTCAGAAAGATGGACGATTCGAAAGTGGAGAAATTCATAGGCAAGAATTTCAGCCTGTGGAAAGTGCAGATGCATTCCTTGCTGATCAAGCAAGATTTTGCAATCGCAATCGATGGAAAATCTAGCAAGCCAGCAGCTATGTCGGATGAAGATTGGAAGAAGATTGATGATAAAGCAATAGCATCAATCTTTCTTTCGCTGTCACAAAATGTCTTGTTCAATGTCTTCAACGAAAAAACAACAAAAGAAATTTGGGATAAACTTCAAAGCATGTATGAGATGGCATCCGCTGCAAACAAAATCTTCATTATGAAGAAGCTCTACAAGCTAAAAATGAGAGAAGGGACTGTGATGTCAAATCATGTAAATGATTTGAATACTTTACTATGTCAAACAACCTCAGTTGGTATGACTCAAGATGACGAAGCCAAAGCCATCATCTTGTTATTTCGACAATTGGGATCCCGTAGTTACAGCTGTTAGCACTTCTAATTCCTCAAAGAAGAAGCTGGTCTACGATGAAGTGGTTGCTACTTTACTTAGTGAAGATATGAGAAGAAGTAACAAAGACACCCCATCCGGTGATGCTCTTACCATGGTCAGCACCGAAAGAAGGGGAAGAAGCCATCATAAAAGTAATAATAATAATTACAATTACAATCAAAGAAAATCAAGATCACCCAATCGATCAAAGTCAAGAGGTAGAAATGGAGAGTGCTGATTTTGTGGCAAACCTGACCACTCAAAATGAAATTGCAGGTCTTACAAGAAAGCACAAGACAAAGTGAAGAATAATGAAGCTAATACAATCTATGAAGTAGATGAAGCTGCTCTAGTTCTTTCTACAAGTGACTTAAAATCAGATTCTTGGGTGATAGATTCCGAAGCCTCCTTCCATGCCACTTAATCTACGGATTAATTTAAAAATTATCAAGAAGGCAAATTTGGAGAAGTGTTTTTGGGTGACAACAAGACATGTAAAATCATTGGGAAAGGTGATGTTGTCTTGCATCTAGAAGGCGGAACCAAATTGCTGCTCAAAGATGTTAGACATGTTCCTCAATTAAAGAGGAATCTAATTTCAGTCAGCCAACTATATATCCAAGGGTTTAAAACAGAACTCACGGATACATGGAAAATAGTCAAAGGTTCATTGGCTATTGCAAAAGGAGAGAAGACCGGTAGCCTCTACATTGTGAAACCAACCAATGAGGTGGGAGCTGCTATGACACTTGTAGGCAGCGATGCGGCACTTTGGCATCAAAGATTAGGCCACATGAGCAAGAAAAGCCTAGAGGTAATGCTCAAGAGGGATCAACTACCGGGTCTCCAATCAGCAAAGTTGGAGTTTTGTGAACATTGTCTCTACGGCAAGCAAAAGCGGGTCAGCTTCTTGAAAGATGGGCATGACATGAAGGCAAAACCATTGGAGCTTGTGCACTCGGATGTCTTTGGTCCTACCGAGGTAAGCTCCTTAGGAGGTGCTAAATATTTCGTTACTTTCCTTGATGATTGTACTAGGAAAGTTTGGATATACATGATGGCAAATAAATCAGAAGTTTTTTCTAAATTTAAAGTTTTCAAAGCTCTTGTTGAAAACCAAAGAGGCCACAAGATTAAATGCTTGAAAACGGATAACGGAGGGGAGTTTTATTCACTGGAGTTTGATAACTATTGTGCAGATAATGGTATTCGTAGGGTGAAAGTTGTCCTCTACACCCCTCAAGAAAATGGCGCAGCAGAAAGGCTAAATAGAACAATACTTGAGAAAGCTCGGTGTATGCTTTCCAATGTAGGTTTGGGGAAAGAGTTTTGGGCTGAAGCATGCGATACAGCGGTCTATTTAATAAATCAAAGTCCTTCATCAAGGCTAAACTTCAAAATTCCAGAAGAGGAATGGAAAGGAAGAAGAGTTTCATACTCTCATCTCAAAGTTTTTGGCTGTCAGGATTTTGTACATGTCCCTAAGGAGAAGTGAAGCAAACTGGATCCTAAATCACAGCCTTGCATATTCGTTGGATATGGAGAAGAACAGTTTGGCTTCAGACTTTGGAGTTTAACCAATAAGAAAATTATACGGAGCAGAGATGTAGTCTTTAATGAGAACATATTTCCTCATTCTAAAGATGAAACTCCTATGAGAGAATACATTCCCCTATTTGACATGATGAAAAATGGAAATCCTCATTCTCCCATCTACTCACATGTTAATCCCACATCAAATTTTCCCATCTCTGTTCTACCCTCAATGCCTCAGCAATCACAAAATTCTTCATCAGAAAACTTGATGAATGAAAATTTTTATGATTACGGTGGAAACCAAACTTTCTTCCCATCTGCCTTTGACTCCACCAAAGCTTATTTCTCTACATCCCCTATTCATGACAGCAGGGACAACATTCTTGGAACTCACAGCAGGTGTGAAGAAACTACACACGACAGGGAGCAGTCACCGCAAGCAACCTCTTATGACTGTCTTCAAGCATCCCACGATCACTTTGTAGAACCGCTGCTAACACACGGAAGCGACGCCCCTGGCATTCACGAAAGGCAAACAGTATCTAGCCTAGTCACGGTGACAGGAAAACTGGAAAACACTATTGAGCACAGTCCATTGGGAAGGCAACAGGGAACTGCTAACTCAAGGGAGCATAGTCATGGCAATATGAAAGGCACTCACAACAGTTCACACACCAGTCTGCATCCACACGCCAGTCTCCATGCAAGTCTGCATCCTCACGCGAGTCTCCTTCCACATGCAAGTTTGCATCCTCGCGCGAGTCTCCTTCCACACGCAAGTCTGCATCCTCATGCGAATCTCCCACCTGTTCATGCCAGCTATGAAAGTGGTGACAAAACTGTCAAGATTCTCGACAGAGAACATACTTTGCCCCCTCTCCAACACGGGAGAGCTGTTGGAGAAGAGCTTGACAGAGCTGCTAGTCAAAGGCATGGGAGAATTACTGGAGATGTGCCAATGCAAATGCAGGAAATGCCAAGTCCCGTGGAGGTATACAATTTGGGGAATAACAGAGGGAATGAAATAGATAGGAAAAAAATCAAACAAGGAATTAACCATTCAAGAGCTACAATTTCTGGCTCTCCCTTTGATCTAGCTCAGGATCAAACAGAAGGTACAGAACCTCAATTAAGAAGATCAACTAGACAAAAGAAAATGCTAGCTAAATACTCTAATTATGAGTTATTGTTTGCTGAAGAAGCAGAGCCTTCAATTCTTGTCTCAGAATTCATAGAACCTTCCACATTTAAAGTTGCTCTCAAAGATGTTAACAATGATAAATGGCAAACAGCGATGCATGAGGAGATGGAATCTTTACTCAAAAATCGAACCAGGGACTTAGTATCCCTTCCACCAGATCGAAGACCACTTAGAAACAAGTGGGTATACCGGTTAAAAGAAGAAGATGAAGGCAGAAAACACTTCAAGGCTAGATTGGTGGTAAAGGGGTTTGATCAAGAAAAGGGGATAGATTTCAATGAGATCTTCTCACCGGTTGTCAAAATGACAACTATCCGAATAGTCTTGGGATTAGCAGCAGCATGGGATCTTGAACTAGAACAGCTTGATGTGAGGACCGCATTCCTACACGGTGATTTAGAAGAAGAGTTATATATGGAGCTGCCTCAAGGATTCGTCAAGAAGGGACAAGAGCACCTTTATTGCAAGATAAATCGGAGTTTATATGGCCTCAAACAGGCTCCAAGACAATGGTATATAAAATTTGATCGCTTCATGGCTGAAAACAATTTCACAAGATGTGAATCAGACCCATGTGTCTACTTCAAGAGACTTCCTAATGGTGAATTCATCATTCTCCTTCTTTATGTTGATGACATGTTAGTGGCTGGCACAAGCAAAAGAATAGTTAATGAGTTAAAGGAGAAATTGGCAAGAAAGTTTGACATGAAGGACTTAGGGGTAGCCAAGAAGATTCTTGGCATGATGATCACAAGAGACAGGAAGAAGAAGGAAATTACATTATCTCAAAAACAATACATTGATAAAGTTGTTGAGAGGTTTGGCATGGCTAATGCTAAAGTTGCTCCTCTTCCTCTTGCCGGTCACTTTCGCTTAAGTTCTGAATTGTGTCCAAAAACACAAGAAGATAAGGACTTCATGGAGAAAAATCCTTATAAATCTGCAGTTGGAAGCATTATGTATGTGATGGTCTCTACTCGCCCCGACATTGCTCATGCGGTGGGAGTTGTGAGCACATTCATGAGCAATCCCGGGAAAGCTCATTGGGAAGCAGTTAAGTGGATACTAAGGTATCTAAAAGGAACTTCAGATTATACATTATGCTTTGGAGGAAATAAGGTTCAGATGCAAGGTTACACTGATTCTGATCATGCCAGAGACTTGGACAAATGAAGGTCTACCAGTGGATATACCTTCACGTTTGCTGGAGCTGCCATCAGTTGGGCCTCAAGGTTGCAGCATTGCATTGCTCTCTCTTCAGCTGAGGCTGAATACTTGGCTCTTTCTAAAGGTGCAAGGGAAATGATTTGGCTTCAGCGATTACTTGGTGACTTGAAAGTGCATCAAAATGAGTATAAACTATTTTGTGACAGCCGCAACACTATCTTCATGGCTCATAATCACTCTTCACAACATCGCTCTAAGCACGTTGACACACATGCTCACTTTGTTCATCATGCAATTGAAGAAGGAAAGCTGGAAGTTGTCAAGATTGATACTAAGTTCAATTCGGCAGATATATTCACCAAGGTTGTCGCCAAAGAGAAGTTTGATTGTGCAAGGACTTCTCTTGGCCTTGTGAAGAAAAGATAAGTCAGCACTACTGCAGGGTATTGGGTGATCAGTTGCAGCATGGTTGTCCTTCAGGTGGGAGTTTGTTGAGGAATGAAGGCCAACAGTCATTATGACTCTTCATTCGATGACTCTTCATTTCCCATATCATTCTGGAGCCTTTTATATGCTGCTCATGCTCATTTGTAATATACTCTACAGTCTGGACGTAGCCACGATTTGTGGTGAACCAAGATAAATCTGGTGTTTGCATATTTGCTGATTGCTTTAAGTTATCTGCTGTTTATTTCTCGTTTTTAATCTCTTTCACTTATGCCAGGACAACTTTTCCTTGTTTGAGGGAAGTATTCGATGGCTTCCAAGAGGTTGTTCCAGGGAATTGTATATGCTTTGAGTTGTTTGCAAGGTCCCCTGTTTATGCCAAGAACGAAGATGAAACAGACAAGGTTCTTTTTCAGAAGGCATTGGAAGTATGCACAGCGTATATGGGAAGGCACGAAGAAGGTGTTCTAAAAGCTGTATTGAACTCTGTTGCAACAGACGTCTTCAAACTAGGACTTACTGTGTTCGGCTTAACTGAGGTCAACTTGGAGCTGTAGCTGTGGTTCTTTCTCAAAAAATTAAGTGTGGAAGTAAATATTATATTTGATTTGTGAATATGTGATACAAAATATGAAAGCTGTACCACATGTCACTTGTGTATGTACAGCATATGGGTATATGTTAGTCTTTATACTCTACTTTAGGCCCTCTTGCCAATCTTTCTACTGAAGATGAGATACAAAATTACTCATATTATTCTATGTAAATGAACATATATGACATTTCCTCAATCTGATTGTGTGGTGTTTCTCTTATTCAGAAAAAAAGCTATGCATTTTTCTTTTTCTTTTAACTTTTTACACACTTTCTGAATTGGCTAGTAATTTGGTTTAGAGGTTTTTTCGTTTTATTAAATTTTTCTTAAAATTAATTGGAAAAATATATTTAATTTATCAAGATGATTTGTAAGTAATGTTGAAATTATAAGTCTGGTTTTTGTATCTTTTAATTTTAGCAATTAGTTTTACAATATTTAGTAAATATATATGTAATATTGTATCTCCACATTTGATTTTATACAATTTCTTCAAAATGTATCTATTTGTTTAAAAGCATATCTCATTATTAATTTAAAATAGATCAACATTTTTCATACTATAATAATTAAGGAAGTTTGTAATTGAAGAAAGAAATCTTTTTTCGATATTTATGTAAATAACAACAAATGAAAATAGAGAAATTGGATGAAAAATATAATGATAGCAACAACATTCTAAAAAATAATCTTTATTAGTATAAAATTATTATTTTTGTGTGTATATTTGTATGTGTAGACACCAATCTATAAATGCATTTTAATATTATATACATACATTCAAAATAGTAGATTTTATTTGATTATAATAGTAAAAAAAAACAAAACAAAACAAAACAAAACACATGCAAAATGTCATCAAATTGATATTAGAGAAAGCGATTATTTTCTCTTTGTTGATTCACTTGAACTAATGTGACCAACAACATCACTCAACCTTGAATTTATCCCTTCAATGGAAAGAAATATTATTATTAGAGTATTAAGATGGATATTTTTCTATTCACAAGATATATGTGATTTAGTAAAAAAAATATTTATCTAAACTAGCTAACTAGGCATGATATAATGTTCAAAATAATCCTCTCAAGGATAATATAAAAAAAGACACATAAATCCTAATTTTTCATACAACAAACAATGGAGATACATTTATAAATGATATATTTTGAGCTAGTAGATGCATTATTTATCTATGTATTGGATGCTTTTAATCAAATTAAGACTCATGGAGATACATTAGAATATGAAAGAGTAGTGGAGAAGTTTTTAACAAGTTTATTAGTAAGGTTTAATTCAATTGTAATTACCATAAAATAGTAAGAAGGGCTTGTGAAAATGTCTATTGTAATTTTTCCAAATTTATGAACAAATAATAAATAAAGGAAAAATTATATCTATAATGTAAGCATTCAAAACACAAGTATCACTAAAGGGAAAAAATATAAGAGAAGAATTTCAACAAGTACTGATAAACATCAATAGAGGAAGATAAAGAGTTAGAGGCAGAGGAGGAATAGGATTTATAAGAGGTATAACCATGAATTATAGTGATAGAAGAAGACAAATTATAACTACCATAATGTAAGTAGAATAAATCAAACACATGATTAATAAATCAAATATCTAATTTCACTATTGTAACTAGCTTAGGTATTGTAGTAGTGGAAAATTTAGGCATTATAGTTATGAGTGTAGAAAGAAAATATATAATAGAAATAAGAAAATAAATTATTTTAAATGATGATATCAATAAAAAAGATGAGTGTGGTTATTTTGTTTTTTATTGAAAAACCAGGGAAGGGCTTTGATCCCAGTACAAAAGAACAACATAAAAATAGAGAACTAGAGAGAAATAGCTCAAGAACCAGAGCTTGAACCCTACAAGTTTTCCCTCAAGGGCTTGTCAAGCAAAAAATAGTCTTTCTTAGGAATGTGGTTTTCTTGTTAATAACATGTAATGTTGTTAAAATGAGTACAAAAGGTTTTTGATTTTTAGATTGTGGATGTAACAATCATATCATAAGAAAAAAGAAAATAATTCAAATTTTGATGAATTACTTCATTTAGAAGTAAATATTGAGAATAATAACAAATTTGTAATGATATAAAAGGCAAAGTTTAAAACCATAGCAAGCAAGGTGAGCATGGATAGGAAATAATTAACCTATATTTAATTTATTGAGATGAATAATTTTTAATTATCTATCCTAGAATTTCACTAGTAATCTAATGTAGAATAGTTCACCTAAAATATAGTAAATACAAATAATTACTTTACTAACTAAATTTTGAGTTACTTATTTTTGTACTTAGAATACTAAAGTGCCATATTCAAACTAGATTCCTAATCTAAATATGATGATTTTATAAAATAAGAACAACATAAGAGATGATATTTTTGTTGCCAAATGTGTTTAAATTTAGTGATGATTAAATATATGAGCCTAATAGAAAATTTTGAAAACATGGATGGGTAGGTTGTAGGAGAAAATATACAAGATATTTGAAAAGAGTTGAAGTTTATGTGGAGAGAAGCATGAGTAGTTTTTGCTGAAAAGACTCCAATGTATTTACGTTGGTGCCAACATGATTTCTTAGGATCTTTAAAAGGTGCTCAAATAACAATAATTAATGATAAAATCTATGTGCAATTAGGAACGTGACTATAATTAGTAAATAAAATACATGTGAAATCTATTAAATATTTTTTAAATTAAGGATGATGGATAACCCAACTATATTTCCAAATGTGGATAAAATTTTATCTTAAGTATGATAAAATATTAAAACATGAAGATGAATAAAATGAAAGGATATTCTTGTTGATTATTTAATTGTATCAAAGTTATAAACTAGATAATATAGGACATTTAAGTCATCATATGTAATTTTAATATCATATTAAAACCTCCCAATGGGATGGATAATAAACCACCCACACAAGTATAACAATGTGATTTTTTCCCTTTACCATGTATTGACTTTGGTGTCAAATGTGCATGTCATTTAATATTCTTTCTATCAATATTATTAAGTTAGTAAAAGGAACTTAGAGTGCTTTTGGATTTTGGATTAAAATAAATGTAATGTGATAGAAAATGTTCAATTATAATATTAATAAAATGTATGGTGTTTCCATCTTCCTATTCTTGGGTTCTATTTGAGGACCTACCATGGGATGGTGTTGTTTTGGTTCTCCTCACAATGGGAGAATGTGTGGGGTGTGTTAGGAATGTTGGTTTTTTTTTAATGAACCAAACTTAATCTCATCAATTATCTAGAATTTTCCAAATTCAATGGTTGATAATTGTGAGGATTGGCCAATGAATAGGTGAAATATTGCTAGATTTTCCCTCTACACTTTGGGCTCTGTGAGACCTGAGAGGGTGATCCCTATAATGTATCTTATGATAATCTTATGCCAATTATCATATGCATTGTTATAATAGGTACATTCTCATACAATTGTAAATTAGATGAAATCCTTCAAGCATTTGGAAAATTCTATTAAAAATAATCACATAAAGCAGAGAATAGGATACCTCACATGAAACTTTAAACAATTTTAGGTGAATGAATGATATTCTTTATGAATTTTTTCTTTGGACGGTAGGGCTAACTCAATGACTTCAAAATTAACCAAAGTAATAGAACAGTGCCTTATCCAAGGGTGATGAGATCAAATTTGAAAAGAAATGTAATGTAACAATGACCAAACTTGAAATAGATTGTGAGCATTTAATTGTGTACCCTGATGTTGATTCTTCTTCTAATAGTGAGGAGCCTCCTCCTTCTGTGCAGAATTTTACTGTCATTAATAGCACTGCCCCTCTGGTGGCTTCGTTTGTGCTGGTTTAGAATTTGGTTGCTCCATGTGTTGCTTCCCTTGATAAGGATGTTCCATCTACTGTGTGCGTTGCCTCCTCTAAGGCCCCCACCTCTTCAACTCCTATTGCTAATGGTGTTGCCTCTTCGATGGCTTCTATAGTTGCGATTCAACATTTGGTTTTTCCCTCTATGGTGAGTGATGCCTCCCCTAAGGATCGGGTCTTGATTCTATTTCTAATTTATTTTCTAATACTCCCTATATGGTTGTGCAAAGGAAAAATAGATTTAATCCTAAAAAAAGCTTTGATGAGTTGCCTTTGAAGGAAAAATTGTTGATTTCAAGCTTTGGTGCTTAAAATGTTTCTCTATGTTTGGTTGTCTTTGTTTTTCTTGGTGGCTCTATTCTTGTTACTAGTCTATTTTATCTCGCTATTCCTGAATGGTAGCTATGTTTCGCCAATTTGTTTTATCGGGCTATTTTTCCCAATTGTATGCTTTGATTGCAATATCCTTTGCTATAAAAGGGATCAAGTCCCTTTCAAAATCCCTACTTAGTTAATCAAAAATAATAACCAAACTTAGAATTCTAGACTATAAGTAATACTACATTACAATAAAACAACTTAGATATTCCAAAACATAGAATACTTA
The DNA here is from genome assembly GCA_007115665.2 of Sequoiadendron giganteum. NCBI lineage: Eukaryota > Viridiplantae > Streptophyta > Pinopsida > Cupressales > Cupressaceae > Sequoiadendron > Sequoiadendron giganteum. Next base: position 384,107,680 of record CM021105.1, read on the forward strand.
TCAGATCCTTATATCTAATCACACGAATCCATGATTTTATCAAAGCAATTTAGTTAATTCCTTGAGTTAATGCAAAGACATAATCATACATTCAACTGAAACAAAAATGGAGACCAATCAAAGGATCCTTGATCATTTCACTGATAATTCATATGAAAAATACATAAGGAGAGTATTTGCTTCAGAATCTACACCTTCTCATCAAATGCTAGTACCATTATAAAACATTATGCCTATTACAAGACTCAAATTCAAACCTAAGACTCAACTCGAATTCTAATTCTCTATGATTATATTACAAAATCATTTACATGAGATCAAAAAATCTATCAACCAAAGACCCATACAATTTTCCTCGAAATCCCTTTTATAAGCATAAGGGAGAAAACAAGCTTCAGGCCAAATTAGTCATTTGTCACATTCACATTTTACATTCATTTCATTTACATTTCAAAACATTCCTAAAAGAAGTTATATTTATAGTTCTCAAAAGGGGGAATATTCATATGAGATCAAACCCCTTTGTACTTTTATTGAAGAAGATAACTCCTACCTTTCAAAAGGCATCCTTTTTCATTGTAATGGCACCAACCGTGAGCTAGACATCTTTTCCATGTGCATCCCAAAATTTTGGACAAAACATAAAAGTAATAGAAAGAAAGAAATTCACCTCCATGCCAACACACATGTCATCATTAGCCCATTCATTATACTCCCATTTGACAATTTTGTCCTTTGGGGTGTAGGGGTCGATAACATCTCTTATAAGAGGGGTAGGAAACCCTTTTTCCACCTCTTGGTCACTTGGTACATGCTCAATAGGCTGCTCTTCCCTAGCGTGCTCTGCCATTGAACATTCAACTAAATGAGCAACCTTTTTCCCTTCATCAATTTCCAAGGGTTGTTCTACATCACCAAGAACTTCTTGAGCTTGAAGGATTCTCAATTGAGCATCTTGTTGCTCCTTGACCACTTGAGCTTTCTCCGTGACCTCATTGACCCTCATAGTAAATTCACCATTTTGAAATTCCTTCAATTTGGTCATAGCTATCTCTTATGGATTCTCAATCTCAACATAAAGACTTACTTAGAATATATTTTTCTTTATTAGGTGCTCCTCCATGTTACAAATAGCATTTTATTATTTTTTTCTCAAGATCACATTAGCATTAGTTGATAGGTTACTAATTATATCATTAGTTTACAAAAATTGATGTGAAAACAAAGATGAACTTTTCCTTTTCCTTGTTGCATCTACATACTCTCTGAGTTCATAGCTCCTCAGCTCATCTACAAGCATTCTGAGGTTACTTAGCACTATCCCAAATTTATGATAACCCTCCTTGGTAGTAGCTATAAAGTAACCAAAGGAACATTGTGGAGTTATCACATAAGCCTTTCTGTTATTCCTGAAATGATCTTTATCCATGCTATCCAATTGCCACATGATCTCCATGAAATCCAATCTGTCAAAAACATACAAAGGTAGACAATGTGGTGCAACCCTGGCTCTATAAACTCTAATCAAAGTGTAATGTGAATGCAAGAACCAATCACCCCAATTACAACTCACTTATGATCCTTCTCTAAGCTCGCGTGGTCACAAAATCTCTGTGATGACCCTTGAGATTTTGTATAAAGGCTTTACTCCTAAAATTTCCATGATACCAACCTTCAAAACATTTCAAAATACAATATAATTGGAATGTGGGTAGTTCTAGTCCCAAATGAATGTCCACATCTACACTGGAAAATCATTGCCATCCTTATCTTTTTGACTTAGTTTCATAAACTTATTCCAAGTTTCTCCTGCCCCATCCATAGAATCATATGCATCAAAAAAGAATAATGGTGGAAAGATAAAAGGGCTTTCCCATCCTTCAATTAAACCAATTCTTTATGCATCTAATCTACAATATAAGCTATGTACATAATCAAATCCTTTATTTGAATTCCAATTTGGGATGTCCATGGCCATTACCATCATTGCAATGGGTATTCTCTCATCAAATCTTTGAGATAACACTTGATATAAACAATAATATGTATTAAATTGAAGTAATTCTCAAACTCATCATAGTCAAAGGGTTTTAAATCCTTGGGGCTAAAAGATATGTCTCTCAACCCTCGATCTCTTCTCCTATGTCTAGGAAGCACATTCTTTTTGAATCCATATTTATTTTTCTCATATTCACGACACAATTCAAAGAAACTAATATTAACTATGGAATTAGGGTTCAACTTAAAAGTTTCCACTATTTTATTTCTTGATATGTCAAGCAATGGGGTTAAATTAAGACTCTTCATAACTCTATCATTAGCATCAGAATACCTTGCTAACTCTAGAATCAAATCAACCTCAATAAATACATTGGGCACCACCATCTTTTCAAGGTCAAAATCCCACAAATGACAAGATGGATGTTTTGCACAATTCCTATTGAAAGAATATAAGAACAATTCACAACCACTCTAAGGCACTGGAACTTATCCAATTCCAGCTACTAAATCTATTAATCATCTCATCATAACCCCTTCTCTAGTGGGCCATTTTCCTATTTGCTTACCTCTTGTAGAAATCTCCCGAGACTCACCCTGCATGAATCTGGTGTAGTCTCTCTTTCCTCCTTTCTATTTTGTAGCTCCTTCTAAAAATTTTGGTTCTTTTTTTACAATCCTAGGCTTTTTCTATTTGGATTTAGCCCCTACTCTTGAAGATTCACTAGGTTGATTCATGATTTACACCTAGGGTTTATGAATTCAAATTCTAAACTAGGGCCTTCTGGTTTTATGTTCATAGGAACCTCAATTTGTAGAATACTGGTAGAAACCCTCTTGTAGTTTACCAAATCTAACTAGATTCTATGAACTCCAATAATATCAAAATCTTTTGAAGAACCCAAGCCCCAAGAGTTTACTAAACTAGCCAATAATTTCCTCAACCAGTTTAATTCAGCCAAAAATCATACAAAGAAGTACAAGTATTTCTTACCCTGGAGAAAATTCACCTTCAGTTCTATGTAACTCCTTTTCCTAGATCCCTCACATTTTCCTCTACTTCTAATCATTATAAATGTGAAGAAAAATGGACCAACTACCTTCTTTATAGCTCAAGAATGGAGCAGTTTCACCATTAATGTCTAAAAGAAAGCATGCACGAGTGAATTAACACTTTAGCCATTTATGTTTGAATTCCAACCATTGATCATTCTGATTTAAAGCTTCATGAATGGATCTCCTTCATCCTCACACTTTACCCTTTTTTCTTTAGTGATGTCCTTTGATATTACCACATTTCCCTTTTAGAATTGTTATCACTTCTTGCTTCAAGACCATTTCCCGTCACTAGTTAATCCTCAGCTTACCTGAATAGATCTATGATGTAAAATAATTTAGTGATGGGAGGAATATTCCATAAAATACCCCTTAACTCCTCCATCAGTCATTTCCAATGTGTTTTCCATGCCTCTAATTGTAATTGTGATGCTTTGAGGTGAAGTGATGGACATAAGACTTAACCCTCATCGCTCATCGTGGATGCTCAAGTTTTCTTTCATTCATGCTATCAATATGTGAATAAAACTTGCAATGAAACCCTGGATATTGAATCAAATCATCTTCCCTTCACTCCATGCTCCCTCCATCACTCATCGCTAATAGGAAGTCCCTTTAGAAAGAGCTTCTAGTGATGCCTTGGACTCTAGTGATGAGAAAATGTATTAGCATCTTACATCGCTCATCATTGATTTATTTTACAATAGTTGAATAACATTAGTGATGAAAGAAAATTTAGCGATGGTTCAATATTTGGCCATGTGTCTTAGCAACATGATCTATGGTTATGGCGAGCCTCACTCCTAGCAACAACTTGAGATAAAATGGATTAGCTATATAATGCTTTAAAACAATAAATGTAAAAGTTTCATCGCTCATCGATAATAGGAAAATGGAAAATAAGAAGCAATGTGTGATGGGCAATGAGCCGACAATACAAAAGATTGTAGTGCTATCACTTATTGCTGATTTGGAAATAAGAGTGTTAAGGCAATCAACAATACAAAGGTTTATCAATGATACAAGGTAAATGACTTCACATCATGTGCCGCTAATATCAAAATTGAGGCCTTACACCTACCCATAATGCAAAAAAAAGCAACGATACATGGAAGAAAGGATACATTGCTCATTGCTAATAAAAGGCTAGTGGTGACAAGCCTATGTGCGATGGGCCATGTGCTAAGCGGTAGGAAATGACTTAAGAGATATTAAGAGCACATTCGCAAAATATGTTTTAAAAATGGGAACTCACTAGGACCATGAGGCAAACAAACATAAAAACCAACACATGACATAAAATAAAGCATGAATAAGAGGAAAATATTTTAGGGGCTTAAAACATAGATAAAGTGACAATGATAGACCAAGAACATAAGGGGATTCAAACACAACAAGTTCCAAAGGTAAGAAAGACATGGGGACCAGTTACACACGAGTACAAAAAATTCAAAGACAACTTAAATGGTAGGATACCAACAATATAATGTCAAAGAAGGATTAGAATATGATAAATGTATTTTCAAAGAAAATTAATTGATGCATTGTTAAACCCTAAACCCTAAACAACACTTCCAAACCCCAGACCACCAAAGACCAAGAAATTAACTAGGTAAAGTTATAAAATTAGTGGAACATGAAAAATTTAGAGAGTTCAAATAATGGGTCCAAATTGGGATGCATGCCTCTTGCAAGCATGGTGAGATTCTAGATCTCAAGGTGAAGCAGATCATACACAAAGAAAACCAAAAAAAAACCACTTGGACTTGCTTGGACAAGGCAAGAAGAGAAGACCAAAGCAAACCTATGTATTGAAAATATAAGACTTTACAATGTACTGAAAAAGGGAGAAGGCAACCAAGTCTAACCCCCTTTGGTATAGTTAGGGTTTCATTCAAAAGATGAGATCCAATAACCTTGAAATAACCATCAACACAAGAGGTGGATTAAGTCAAGATTAAGGGATCTTCTAATCTTTCCTTTACACAAGGATGGGGTGGTAAACTAAATCACAACTTGTGGAAAGTAAGTCCAAATAATATGAAAACCCTAATTATAGGTCTAACACTTAAAATGCCTAAATATAATACAAAATAATATGAGTTTGTAACATTTCTAGTAGAACAAGTAGGAGATGAAATTGTGCACCTGGTCGAATCTATCTTTTCAGGGTTGCTAATAGGGACTTATTTGCCACCAAATTTAAATGGGTCCTAGTAGGATTGTTTAGGGAGCTCTAAACCTGAAACATAAGCTTTTTGACTATAGAATCTATTTCCCTTCAAACCCTAATAGAGACTCATTCACCACTAAAGGTGAATGGGTCCTGCTAGGTCCTTCTAGAAATCTCTGAACTTGGTCTTCAACTTCCAGATCTTCTCTTCTCCTTTACACCTTGAAATCCCTATTTCTCGATCTAGATCTACTTGTATTCTTCAAAACAAATTTGGTAGATTATTGGTGGGTAGGGGTTTGCCTTAGTCAAACCCCTTGCTGATCTAATTAAACCTTTAATGATGAATGAAAATCTGAAACATGTAATTATGTGTGCAATCCTAATCTTAAGTGTGTCTAAGACTAAGATTTATGAGAATGTAAAGGAAATTTTATCCAATTGTGTTAGAATAAAGCCCTTGAATGCAATATGAACAATGCAAATGAATAACTAAAGAAGATGTCTAATCCCTCTAATAAGCCATAAATCTGAAAATACCTCTTGTAGGCTGCAAATAGGATGATAATACACTACAAAAAATCCCTATGATTTGCTCCAATTTTTGCTTCCACCCAATGTTTTAATCTATATTTT
>CM021105.1:384113642-384290296 GCA_007115665.2 Sequoiadendron giganteum
TGCTACTAGCTCTATTGGTCACTCAAATGAGGGTTTGTTGGTTGACTATCATAGGAACACACTAGGTTTAAGTTAATTGAGTTTATTTCAAAGGAACTACTTTTGGGGAAAATGTCTAGACCTTATTTATTTTAATTTTATTTATCTTGTTTTGATTGAAGTAATTTCAATCAATACGTTTTAGGTGAAATAATCTCACTAAAATATTAGCTATCCATGTGTACACCACATGGTTTTGGGTGAAACCTATTCAACTAGAACCATTTTAATCAAACTCTTGTTGCTTGAGATAATTTTTTTGGTTGAAAGTGTGAAACAAGTTTATACATTTACCCTCTAGGAATGGTCATATGAATAAACATTGTGGACCATAAAATTCCATGTTAGAAGTCTAGGTTCACACATGTGCCTATAGATCTAAACCCTATTGCTGGATCTCAATCGTGTTGAATTTCATGTCAGGGATCTATTTTTCCTTTTTCTTGGAAGCTTCATTTGAAAATGGGAGGTGTTAATGGAGACTATTTAGAGGTTTCTAGGCTACAAAGGTTTACCTTTTCTCAAATCCTTGTTACCAATTAAATATTCATGCTAAGGATGTTGTAAGATAATGATGTAAAATTGATGCTCTATGATGTTCATTATGTCATAATAAGTTAATTGATTGAGAGATCCTAGATTGGCTAGATGGATTAAAGTGAATCAAGGTTTCTCTTTAAATATAACACCATAGTGCACAAGTTAATGAAATCTCATGCTTTAGTCAATACATAATGACTAGTTGGAAGGAGTTAAATTGGAACTAAAATATAAATTTAAACATAAAAGTTCTAGGGTCATTTTTACACTTAATAAACTAAAGTAGGTCAATCCCACACCTACATATTTGACTTGAGATAACATACAGATATACATATAATCAAGACTGATCCCTAGAACTATGTGTAGATGGAATCCAATGAGATTGAAAATACTTGTCAACTTTTATATTGAAACATGTCCTCAATATATTAACCATCACATTAGGAAAAACCTGGTCAATATTAACCCAAATTGAAATGAAATAATATGCATATATAATTTTCATGCTCAAGTCAACATATAATGGCTAGTTGAAAGGAGTTGACCTGGACCTAAAATATAAACTTAAACATACAAGTTCTATGGTCATTTTCACACTTATGAAACTAAACTAGGTCAATTTCACACCTAAAGGTTTGACTTGAGTTAAAATATAGATAAACTTAGAATGAAGACCAATCCCTAGAAATATGTTTAGGTAGAATCCAATAAGATTTAAAATATTTAAGCATGCCCTCCATATATTAATCGTCAAATTAAGAACAACCCAATCAAAATAAATCAACATTAAAATGAAACAATATGAATATACAACTTTTGTTGTCACAAATATAAATATTATAATTCTCATATAATGAATACAAGTGTAAATAAGTAATATAATTAAAAACTAAGTTCTAAGTTCATCTAAAACTATTTTGACCTAAATTTAAATTTCATTCCAAACTATTTAGAATGAATCTATAAAAGCACTTCCTTTTCAAATCTATGAATCTTAAAGTATTGTGGTTTTCCCAAAACTATGTGCAAATTAATAGTTTGCTTAAAGCCTAAGTTATGAAGAAATCAATGTTTGATAACATTTTATTTTATTCTCTTTAACTTGGTGGGCACTCGACTCATACCTTAAGGTAAAGTCATTTTCAAAATTATGAATCTTAAAATACTATGGTTTTCCCAAAGGTATATGCTAAAGGAAAGTTTTCTTAAAGCCTAAAGAAAATCAATATTTGATCATACTTTATTTTATTGTCATGAACTTGGTAAGCACTCAACTCGTACCTTAAAGTAAAATCGTTTTCAAAACTATGAATCTTAATAAAAGTAAATTCACATAAAAATGAAACAATATGAATATACAATTTTCATTGTCACAAATATAAATATTATAATTCTCATATAATAAATACAAGTGTAAATAAGTAAGATAATTAAAAACTAAATTCTAAGTTCATCCAAAACTATTTTGACCTAAATTTTAATTTCCTACCAAACTATTTAGAATGAATCTATAAAAGCACTTCTTTTTCAAAACTATGGATATCAAAGTATTGTGGTTTGTTCAAAACTATGTCCAAAAGAAAAGTTTTCTTAAAGCCTAAGTTACGAAGCAATCAATGTTTGATCACCTTTTATTTTATTTTCTTGAACTTGGTGGGCACTCAACTCATACCTTAAAGTAAAGTCGTTTTCAAAACTATGAATCTTAAAATACTATGGTTTGCTCAAAACTATATACTAAAGGAAATTTTGTTTAAAACTTAAAGAAAATCAATATTTAATCATACTTTATTTTATTCTCTTGAACTTGATGGACACTTGACACATACTTTAAAATAAAATCATTTTCAAAATTATGAATCTCAATATAATATGATTTATTCAAAAACTATATTCTAAAGAAAATTTTTACTAAAAGTCTAAAAGAAATCAATATTTGATGACACTTTATTTTATTCTCTTGAACTTGAGAAACACTCAACACATGTCTTAAAATAAAATCATTTTCAAAATTACGAGTCTTAATATAATATAATTTATTCAAAAACTATATTCTAAAGAATTTTTTTACTAAAGCCTAAAAGAAATCAATATTTGATCGCACTTTATTTTATTCTCATGCGCCTGGTGGGCACTGGGCTCATACCTTAATCGTACCCCACCTATCAAGTATGCATATAATTGTACCGCGTGCTTGAAGTGAGCCCACCAAGACCACCTGCTCATGCAGCCAGTTCAAAAGTGAATTTTCGGAGTCTCACACTGTGAACCTTGCTTCGTTGAAGCTGAGGTCATTTCTTTGTTTTTTTTTAATCTTTCATTCGACGGGATGCTTGGTGCTGCGAGCATTTACAGCAGAGAATTTGCATTTCTGGAGTAAGAGAAAACCCGGTAGATATGGCCAACATTTTAGAACATTTGGCTGTAAAGTTCAAGGAGCTTCAGGCTTCACATGAGTTTGATAAAGAAGCCCTGATAGAGGCACATGAGAGAAATTACAAGGGTTTGCCAGAGATACAATCAATGCGAGGGTACATAGCGGGGTTTACGGTGTACAATCCGTCGAAGCATTGGCGGCCCACAGTCCCATTGAAAGGGCTGCGGCCCATTCGAGCAAGGGAGCTTGAAATTGATAAGCACCATCAAGGCCGTGTTCTGTTCGGAACGCTGTGTGCTGATGCGTACGTAATGGTGTGCATTACGACCATCTTAGAAGACCAGTATGGAGATGCTGTTCGACTTGCAATATACAATACTTCCGCTTCCGCGATGGAAACGAAAGGTGCGCGCAGGCTTTATCCCAAAGGCTCCAGGGTTGCAGTCAAAGAGCCCTACTTCAAGGAAGACTCCACAGATGGTGCACTCATGCTGCGCGTTGATAATCCTCAAAACGTCGAGATTTTGGTTTCCTTCTCACGGAATGCTGAAACTTCTTTGGCTAAGGATTTGCTTGAATTGCGCAGTGAAGGCAACAAATACTTCCGGGATGAGGATTAGAAAAGGGCAATAGACTGCTATTCCAAATGTATAGACTTGGCTCTCTCGCGCGACAAAATTGAGCCGCAAGTACCAGGTGCGTCCAACTTCCAGGAGAAAGTGAAGGAGGCTCTTCTGTATTCTTATTCTAATAGGGCAGAGGCAAGGTTGAGATTGAAGGAGTACGAGGATGCTGTACAAGACTGTGACAAGGCGTTAGCCCTTGATCACCACCACCTCAAATCCTTGTTTCGCAAAGGCCGTGCTTTCCATTATCTTAAAGAATATAAGTTAGCTTGCCAATGCTTTGATAGAGCTCTGGAGCAGTTCCCCACTGCCGAAGAAGTCCAGATGCACTATAAAAAATCTATGGAACTCAACCGTCAGAACCAGCAAGGTAACTTCGATCTCTCTCCCTATTTCATAAACGGTTGTAATGCGTTGGAGTTCAGCAATTATATTGGCCCGGTGCTGATTAAAAAATCAGAGGGGCGCGGCAGAGGATTGTTTTCTACTGACAATGTAGATTGTGGAGATTTTCTGCTCGTGGACAACGCCATTGCATTCAGCGGCACCGAGACAACAAAATTGAATGGAAGCCCTGAAAAAGTCACACCTTCTATGATAGAATCGAAGACAAAACTTGGTTATCTTAAACGGGATTTAGAGGCTAAAATCATTTCTTCTGCAGCGTCATCTCCGAGGATATTGCAGCAGCTAGAGTACCTTGCTGATTCAAAGGAAATGAAGGTGCTACCCATGGATCTGTTCCGGATTAATAATGCCAGCTGGAATAACTACAATGTTTGCAATCAAGGTTCGGAGCTTGACCAGCATAAACTTGCAAAGCTAATGCGAAATGTGGGGTGTCAACTGCAAACTATTGAATCAAATGGTGGCATGTCAAGACACAATGAGCAATATGGTTTGTGGGTACTTCCTTCTTTCATCAATCATTCCTGTTGTCCCAACGCCAATTGCGTTGTTGTGGGAGAAGCCATGTTTATCATAGCTGCAAGAAAAATTGCAGCTGGAGAAGAAATAACAATCCCTTACTTTGACAGTCTTTTGCCGTTGTTCGCAAGAGAATCGGGATTCAGGGAATTTAAGTGTGATTGTAAGAGGTGTATGTTAGAAAGATCTTTAGTAACAGCCGAAGGAACACCATTGCAGGAAATTGCTAAACTTGTCTACCCCATCGACTCCACACTATCTGATCTTGATTTGTGCAAAATTGCTATGCGAGTGGAGAACACCATAGCTGTCCTGACCACTGAAGAAAAGCAGATGATAAGAGCATCTTATTTCCCGCTCTATTACAATATTTTTGCGTTACAACGCATTCATCCTTATTGTTGAGGAATGAAGGCCAACAGTCATTATGACTCTTCATTCGATGACTCTTCATTTCCCATATCATTCTGAAGCCTTTTATTTGCTGCTCATGCTTATTTGTAATATACAATATATTGAATCAATAATATACTCTGCAGTCTAGACGTAGCCACGATTTGTGGTGAACCAGGATAAATCTGGTGTTTGCATATTTGCTGATTGCTTTAAGTTATCTACTATTTATTTCTCATTTTTAATCTCTTTCAATTGGTATCAGAGCTTAGGTTGTGCAGATTGGAAATCTATTGGAAATCTCGGTTGAATTTTCAGAAAGATGGACGATTCGAAAGTGGAGAAATTCATAGGCAAGAATTTCAGCCTGTGGAAAGTGCAGATGCATTCCTTGCTGATCAAGCAAGATTTTGCAATCGCAATCGATGGAAAATCTAGCAAGCCAGCAGCTATGTCGGATGAAGATTGGAAGAAGATTGATGATAAAGCAATAGCATCAATCTTTCTTTCGCTGTCACAAAATGTCTTGTTCAATGTCTTCAACGAAAAAACAACAAAAGAAATTTGGGATAAACTTCAAAGCATGTATGAGATGGCATCCGCTGCAAACAAAATCTTCATTATGAAGAAGCTCTACAAGCTAAAAATGAGAGAAGGGACTGTGATGTCAAATCATGTAAATGATTTGAATACTTTACTATGTCAAACAACCTCAGTTGGTATGACTCAAGATGACGAAGCCAAAGCCATCATCTTGTTATTTCGACAATTGGGATCCCGTAGTTACAGCTGTTAGCACTTCTAATTCCTCAAAGAAGAAGCTGGTCTACGATGAAGTGGTTGCTACTTTACTTAGTGAAGATATGAGAAGAAGTAACAAAGACACCCCATCCGGTGATGCTCTTACCATGGTCAGCACCGAAAGAAGGGGAAGAAGCCATCATAAAAGTAATAATAATAATTACAATTACAATCAAAGAAAATCAAGATCACCCAATCGATCAAAGTCAAGAGGTAGAAATGGAGAGTGCTGATTTTGTGGCAAACCTGACCACTCAAAATGAAATTGCAGGTCTTACAAGAAAGCACAAGACAAAGTGAAGAATAATGAAGCTAATACAATCTATGAAGTAGATGAAGCTGCTCTAGTTCTTTCTACAAGTGACTTAAAATCAGATTCTTGGGTGATAGATTCCGAAGCCTCCTTCCATGCCACTTAATCTACGGATTAATTTAAAAATTATCAAGAAGGCAAATTTGGAGAAGTGTTTTTGGGTGACAACAAGACATGTAAAATCATTGGGAAAGGTGATGTTGTCTTGCATCTAGAAGGCGGAACCAAATTGCTGCTCAAAGATGTTAGACATGTTCCTCAATTAAAGAGGAATCTAATTTCATTCAGCCAACTATATATCCAAGGGTTTAAAAAAGAACTCATGGATACATGGAAAATAGTCAAAGGTTCATTGGCTATTGCAAAAGGAGAGAAGACCGGTAGCCTCTACATTGTGAAACCAACCAATGAGGTGGGAGCTGCTATGACACTTGTAGGCAGTGATGCAGCACTTTGGCATCAAAGATTAGGCCACATGAGCAAGAAAAGCCTAGAGGTAATTCTCAAGAGGGATCAACTACCGGGTCTCCAATCAGCAAACTTGGAGTTTTGTGAACATTGTCTCTACGGCAAGCAAAAGTGGGTCAGCTTCTTGAAAGATGGGCATGACATGAAGGCAAAACCATTGGAGCTTGTGCACTCGGATGTCTTTGGTCCTACCGAGGTAAGCTCTTTAGGAGGTGCTAAATATTTCGTTACTTTCCTTGATGATTGTACTAGGAAAGTTTGGATATACATGATGGCAAATAAATCAGAAGTTTTTTCTAAATTTAAAGTTTTCAAAGCTCTTGTTGAAAACCAAAGAGGCCACAAGATTAAATGCTTGAAAACGGATAACGGAGGGGAGTTTTATTCACTGGAGTTTGATAACTATTGTGCAGATAATGGTATTCGTAGGGTGAAAGTTGTCCTCTACACCCCTCAAGAAAATGGCGCAGCAGAAAGGCTAAATAGAACAATACTTGAGAAAGCTCGGTGTATGCTTTCCAATGTAGGTTTGGGGAAAGAGTTTTGGGCTGAAGCATGCGATACAGCGGTCTATTTAATAAATCAAAGTCCTTCATCAAGGCTAAACTTCAAAATTCCAGAAGAGGAATGGAAAGGAAGAAGAGTTTCATACTCTCATCTCAAAGTTTTTGGCTGTCAGGATTTTGTACATGTCCCTAAGGAGAAGTGAAGCAAACTGGATCCTAAATCACAGCCTTGCATATTCGTTGGATATGGAGAAGAACAGTTTGGCTTCAGACTTTGGAGTTTAACCAATAAGAAAATTATACGGAGCAGAGATGTAGTCTTTAATGAGAACATATTTCCTCATTCTAAAGATGAAACTCCTATGAGAGAATACATTCCCCTATTTGACATGATGAAAAATGGAAATCCTCATTCTCCCATCTACTCACATGTTAATCCCACATCAAATTTTCCCATCTCTGTTCTACCCTCAATGCCTCAGCAATCACAAAATTCTTCATCAGAAAACTTGATGAATGAAAATTTTTATGATTACGGTGGAAACCAAACTTTCTTCCCATCTGCCTTTGACTCCACCAAAGCTTATTTCTCTACATCCCCTATTCATGACAGCAGGGACAACATTCTTGGAACTCACAGCAGGTGTGAAGAAACTACACACGACAGGGAGCAGTCACCGCAAGCAACCTCTTATGACTGTCTTCAAGCATCCCACGATCACTTTGTAGAACCGCTGCTAACACACGGAAGCGACGCCCCTGGCATTCACGAAAGGCAAACAGTATCTAGCCTAGTCACGGTGACAGGAAAACTGGAAAACACTATTGAGCACAGTCCATTGGGAAGGCAACAGGGAACTGCTAACTCAAGGGAGCATAGTCATGGCAATATGAAAGGCACTCACAACAGTTCACACACCAGTCTGCATCCACACGCCAGTCTCCATGCAAGTCTGCATCCTCACGCGAGTCTCCTTCCACATGCAAGTTTGCATCCTCGCGCGAGTCTCCTTCCACACGCAAGTCTGCATCCTCATGCGAATCTCCCACCTGTTCATGCCAGCTATGAAAGTGGTGACAAAACTGTCAAGATTCTCGACAGAGAACATACTTTGCCCCCTCTCCAACACGGGAGAGCTGTTGGAGAAGAGCTTGACAGAGCTGCTAGTCAAAGGCATGGGAGAATTACTGGAGATGTGCCAATGCAAATGCAGGAAATGCCAAGTCCCGTGGAGGTATACAATTTGGGGAATAACAGAGGGAATGAAATAGATAGGAAAAAAATCAAACAAGGAATTAACCATTCAAGAGCTACAATTTCTGGCTCTCCCTTTGATCTAGCTCAGGATCAAACAGAAGGTACAGAACCTCAATTAAGAAGATCAACTAGACAAAAGAAAATGCTAGCTAAATACTCTAATTATGAGTTATTGTTTGCTGAAGAAGCAGAGCCTTCAATTCTTGTCTCAGAATTCATAGAACCTTCCACATTTAAAGTTGCTCTCAAAGATGTTAACAATGATAAATGGCAAACAGCGATGCATGAGGAGATGGAATCTTTACTCAAAAATCGAACCAGGGACTTAGTATCCCTTCCACCAGATCGAAGACCACTTAGAAACAAGTGGGTATACCGGTTAAAAGAAGAAGATGAAGGCAGAAAACACTTCAAGGCTAGATTGGTGGTAAAGGGGTTTGATCAAGAAAAGGGGATAGATTTCAATGAGATCTTCTCACCGGTTGTCAAAATGACAACTATCCGAATAGTCTTGGGATTAGCAGCAGCATGGGATCTTGAACTAGAACAGCTTGATGTGAGGACCGCATTCCTACACGGTGATTTAGAAGAAGAGTTATATATGGAGCTGCCTCAAGGATTCGTCAAGAAGGGACAAGAGCACCTTTATTGCAAGATAAATCGGAGTTTATATGGCCTCAAACAGGCTCCAAGACAATGGTATATAAAATTTGATCGCTTCATGGCTGAAAACAATTTCACAAGATGTGAATCAGACCCATGTGTCTACTTCAAGAGACTTCCTAATGGTGAATTCATCATTCTCCTTCTTTATGTTGATGACATGTTAGTGGCTGGCACAAGCAAAAGAATAGTTAATGAGTTAAAGGAGAAATTGGCAAGAAAGTTTGACATGAAGGACTTAGGGGTAGCCAAGAAGATTCTTGGCATGATGATCACAAGAGACAGGAAGAAGAAGGAAATTACATTATCTCAAAAACAATACATTGATAAAGTTGTTGAGAGGTTTGGCATGGCTAATGCTAAAGTTGCTCCTCTTCCTCTTGCCGGTCACTTTCGCTTAAGTTCTGAATTGTGTCCAAAAACACAAGAAGATAAGGACTTCATGGAGAAAAATCCTTATAAATCTGCAGTTGGAAGCATTATGTATGTGATGGTCTCTACTCGCCCCGACATTGCTCATGCGGTGGGAGTTGTGAGCACATTCATGAGCAATCCCGGGAAAGCTCATTGGGAAGCAGTTAAGTGGATACTAAGGTATCTAAAAGGAACTTCAGATTATACATTATGCTTTGGAGGAAATAAGGTTCAGATGCAAGGTTACACTGATTCTGATCATGCCAGAGACTTGGACAAATGAAGGTCTACCAGTGGATATACCTTCACGTTTGCTGGAGCTGCCATCAGTTGGGCCTCAAGGTTGCAGCATTGCATTGCTCTCTCTTCAGCTGAGGCTGAATACTTGGCTCTTTCTAAAGGTGCAAGGGAAATGATTTGGCTTCAGCGATTACTTGGTGACTTGAAAGTGCATCAAAATGAGTATAAACTATTTTGTGACAGCCGCAACACTATCTTCATGGCTCATAATCACTCTTCACAACATCGCTCTAAGCACGTTGACACACATGCTCACTTTGTTCATCATGCAATTGAAGAAGGAAAGCTGGAAGTTGTCAAGATTGATACTAAGTTCAATTCGGCAGATATATTCACCAAGGTTGTCGCCAAAGAGAAGTTTGATTGTGCAAGGACTTCTCTTGGCCTTGTGAAGAAAAGATAAGTCAGCACTACTGCAGGGTATTGGGTGATCAGTTGCAGCATGGTTGTCCTTCAGGTGGGAGTTTGTTGAGGAATGAAGGCCAACAGTCATTATGACTCTTCATTCGATGACTCTTCATTTCCCATATCATTCTGGAGCCTTTTATATGCTGCTCATGCTCATTTGTAATATACTCTACAGTCTGGACGTAGCCACGATTTGTGGTGAACCAAGATAAATCTGGTGTTTGCATATTTGCTGATTGCTTTAAGTTATCTGCTGTTTATTTCTCGTTTTTAATCTCTTTCACTTATGCCAGGACAACTTTTCCTTGTTTGAGGGAAGTATTCGATGGCTTCCAAGAGGTTGTTCCAGGGAATTGTATATGCTTTGAGTTGTTTGCAAGGTCCCCTGTTTATGCCAAGAACGAAGATGAAACAGACAAGGTTCTTTTTCAGAAGGCATTGGAAGTATGCACAGCGTATATGGGAAGGCACGAAGAAGGTGTTCTAAAAGCTGTATTGAACTCTGTTGCAACAGACGTCTTCAAACTAGGACTTACTGTGTTCGGCTTAACTGAGGTCAACTTGGAGCTGTAGCTGTGGTTCTTTCTCAAAAAATTAAGTGTGGAAGTAAATATTATATTTGATTTGTGAATATGTGATACAAAATATGAAAGCTGTACCACATGTCACTTGTGTATGTACAGCATATGGGTATATGTTAGTCTTTATACTCTACTTTAGGCCCTCTTGCCAATCTTTCTACTGAAGATGAGATACAAAATTACTCATATTATTCTATGTAAATGAACATATATGACATTTCCTCAATCTGATTGTGTGGTGTTTCTCTTATTCAGAAAAAAAGCTATGCATTTTTCTTTTTCTTTTAACTTTTTACACACTTTCTGAATTGGCTAGTAATTTGGTTTAGAGGTTTTTTCGTTTTATTAAATTTTTCTTAAAATTAATTGGAAAAATATATTTAATTTATCAAGATGATTTGTAAGTAATGTTGAAATTATAAGTCTGGTTTTTGTATCTTTTAATTTTAGCAATTAGTTTTACAATATTTAGTAAATATATATGTAATATTGTATCTCCACATTTGATTTTATACAATTTCTTCAAAATGTATCTATTTGTTTAAAAGCATATCTCATTATTAATTTAAAATAGATCAACATTTTTCATACTATAATAATTAAGGAAGTTTGTAATTGAAGAAAGAAATCTTTTTTCGATATTTATGTAAATAACAACAAATGAAAATAGAGAAATTGGATGAAAAATATAATGATAGCAACAACATTCTAAAAAATAATCTTTATTAGTATAAAATTATTATTTTTGTGTGTATATTTGTATGTGTAGACACCAATCTATAAATGCATTTTAATATTATATACATACATTCAAAATAGTAGATTTTATTTGATTATAATAGTAAAAAAAAACAAAACAAAACAAAACAAAACACATGCAAAATGTCATCAAATTGATATTAGAGAAAGCGATTATTTTCTCTTTGTTGATTCACTTGAACTAATGTGACCAACAACATCACTCAACCTTGAATTTATCCCTTCAATGGAAAGAAATATTATTATTAGAGTATTAAGATGGATATTTTTCTATTCACAAGATATATGTGATTTAGTAAAAAAAATATTTATCTAAACTAGCTAACTAGGCATGATATAATGTTCAAAATAATCCTCTCAAGGATAATATAAAAAAAGACACATAAATCCTAATTTTTCATACAACAAACAATGGAGATACATTTATAAATGATATATTTTGAGCTAGTAGATGCATTATTTATCTATGTATTGGATGCTTTTAATCAAATTAAGACTCATGGAGATACATTAGAATATGAAAGAGTAGTGGAGAAGTTTTTAACAAGTTTATTAGTAAGGTTTAATTCAATTGTAATTACCATAAAATAGTAAGAAGGGCTTGTGAAAATGTCTATTGTAATTTTTCCAAATTTATGAACAAATAATAAATAAAGGAAAAATTATATCTATAATGTAAGCATTCAAAACACAAGTATCACTAAAGGGAAAAAATATAAGAGAAGAATTTCAACAAGTACTGATAAACATCAATAGAGGAAGATAAAGAGTTAGAGGCAGAGGAGGAATAGGATTTATAAGAGGTATAACCATGAATTATAGTGATAGAAGAAGACAAATTATAACTACCATAATGTAAGTAGAATAAATCAAACACATGATTAATAAATCAAATATCTAATTTCACTATTGTAACTAGCTTAGGTATTGTAGTAGTGGAAAATTTAGGCATTATAGTTATGAGTGTAGAAAGAAAATATATAATAGAAATAAGAAAATAAATTATTTTAAATGATGATATCAATAAAAAAGATGAGTGTGGTTATTTTGTTTTTTATTGAAAAACCAGGGAAGGGCTTTGATCCCAGTACAAAAGAACAACATAAAAATAGAGAACTAGAGAGAAATAGCTCAAGAACCAGAGCTTGAACCCTACAAGTTTTCCCTCAAGGGCTTGTCAAGCAAAAAATAGTCTTTCTTAGGAATGTGGTTTTCTTGTTAATAACATGTAATGTTGTTAAAATGAGTACAAAAGGTTTTTGATTTTTAGATTGTGGATGTAACAATCATATCATAAGAAAAAAGAAAATAATTCAAATTTTGATGAATTACTTCATTTAGAAGTAAATATTGAGAATAATAACAAATTTGTAATGATATAAAAGGCAAAGTTTAAAACCATAGCAAGCAAGGTGAGCATGGATAGGAAATAATTAACCTATATTTAATTTATTGAGATGAATAATTTTTAATTATCTATCCTAGAATTTCACTAGTAATCTAATGTAGAATAGTTCACCTAAAATATAGTAAATACAAATAATTACTTTACTAACTAAATTTTGAGTTACTTATTTTTGTACTTAGAATACTAAAGTGCCATATTCAAACTAGATTCCTAATCTAAATATGATGATTTTATAAAATAAGAACAACATAAGAGATGATATTTTTGTTGCCAAATGTGTTTAAATTTAGTGATGATTAAATATATGAGCCTAATAGAAAATTTTGAAAACATGGATGGGTAGGTTGTAGGAGAAAATATACAAGATATTTGAAAAGAGTTGAAGTTTATGTGGAGAGAAGCATGAGTAGTTTTTGCTGAAAAGACTCCAATGTATTTACGTTGGTGCCAACATGATTTCTTAGGATCTTTAAAAGGTGCTCAAATAACAATAATTAATGATAAAATCTATGTGCAATTAGGAACGTGACTATAATTAGTAAATAAAATACATGTGAAATCTATTAAATATTTTTTAAATTAAGGATGATGGATAACCCAACTATATTTCCAAATGTGGATAAAATTTTATCTTAAGTATGATAAAATATTAAAACATGAAGATGAATAAAATGAAAGGATATTCTTGTTGATTATTTAATTGTATCAAAGTTATAAACTAGATAATATAGGACATTTAAGTCATCATATGTAATTTTAATATCATATTAAAACCTCCCAATGGGATGGATAATAAACCACCCACACAAGTATAACAATGTGATTTTTTCCCTTTACCATGTATTGACTTTGGTGTCAAATGTGCATGTCATTTAATATTCTTTCTATCAATATTATTAAGTTAGTAAAAGGAACTTAGAGTGCTTTTGGATTTTGGATTAAAATAAATGTAATGTGATAGAAAATGTTCAATTATAATATTAATAAAATGTATGGTGTTTCCATCTTCCTATTCTTGGGTTCTATTTGAGGACCTACCATGGGATGGTGTTGTTTTGGTTCTCCTCACAATGGGAGAATGTGTGGGGTGTGTTAGGAATGTTGGTTTTTTTTTAATGAACCAAACTTAATCTCATCAATTATCTAGAATTTTCCAAATTCAATGGTTGATAATTGTGAGGATTGGCCAATGAATAGGTGAAATATTGCTAGATTTTCCCTCTACACTTTGGGCTCTGTGAGACCTGAGAGGGTGATCCCTATAATGTATCTTATGATAATCTTATGCCAATTATCATATGCATTGTTATAATAGGTACATTCTCATACAATTGTAAATTAGATGAAATCCTTCAAGCATTTGGAAAATTCTATTAAAAATAATCACATAAAGCAGAGAATAGGATACCTCACATGAAACTTTAAACAATTTTAGGTGAATGAATGATATTCTTTATGAATTTTTTCTTTGGACGGTAGGGCTAACTCAATGACTTCAAAATTAACCAAAGTAATAGAACAGTGCCTTATCCAAGGGTGATGAGATCAAATTTGAAAAGAAATGTAATGTAACAATGACCAAACTTGAAATAGATTGTGAGCATTTAATTGTGTACCCTGATGTTGATTCTTCTTCTAATAGTGAGGAGCCTCCTCCTTCTGTGCAGAATTTTACTGTCATTAATAGCACTGCCCCTCTGGTGGCTTCGTTTGTGCTGGTTTAGAATTTGGTTGCTCCATGTGTTGCTTCCCTTGATAAGGATGTTCCATCTACTGTGTGCGTTGCCTCCTCTAAGGCCCCCACCTCTTCAACTCCTATTGCTAATGGTGTTGCCTCTTCGATGGCTTCTATAGTTGCGATTCAACATTTGGTTTTTCCCTCTATGGTGAGTGATGCCTCCCCTAAGGATCGGGTCTTGATTCTATTTCTAATTTATTTTCTAATACTCCCTATATGGTTGTGCAAAGGAAAAATAGATTTAATCCTAAAAAAAGCTTTGATGAGTTGCCTTTGAAGGAAAAATTGTTGATTTCAAGCTTTGGTGCTTAAAATGTTTCTCTATGTTTGGTTGTCTTTGTTTTTCTTGGTGGCTCTATTCTTGTTACTAGTCTATTTTATCTCGCTATTCCTGAATGGTAGCTATGTTTCGCCAATTTGTTTTATCGGGCTATTTTTCCCAATTGTATGCTTTGATTGCAATATCCTTTGCTATAAAAGGGATCAAGTCCCTTTCAAAATCCCTACTTAGTTAATCAAAAATAATAACCAAACTTAGAATTCTAGACTATAAGTAATACTACATTACAATAAAACAACTTAGATATTCCAAAACATAGAATACTTATCAGATCCTTATATCTAATCACACGAATCCATGATTTTATCAAAGCAATTTAGTTAATTCCTTGAGTTAATGCAAAGACATAATCATACATTCAACTGAAACAAAAATGGAGACCAATCAAAGGATCCTTGATCATTTCACTGATAATTCATATGAAAAATACATAAGGAGAGTATTTGCTTCAGAATCTACACCTTCTCATCAAATGCTAGTACCATTATAAAACATTATGCCTATTACAAGACTCAAATTCAAACCTAAGACTCAACTCGAATTCTAATTCTCTATGATTATATTACAAAATCATTTACATGAGATCAAAAAATCTATCAACCAAAGACCCATACAATTTTCCTCGAAATCCCTTTTATAAGCATAAGGGAGAAAACAAGCTTCAGGCCAAATTAGTCATTTGTCACATTCACATTTTACATTCATTTCATTTACATTTCAAAACATTCCTAAAAGAAGTTATATTTATAGTTCTCAAAAGGGGGAATATTCATATGAGATCAAACCCCTTTGTACTTTTATTGAAGAAGATAACTCCTACCTTTCAAAAGGCATCCTTTTTCATTGTAATGGCACCAACCGTGAGCTAGACATCTTTTCCATGTGCATCCCAAAATTTTGGACAAAACATAAAAGTAATAGAAAGAAAGAAATTCACCTCCATGCCAACACACATGTCATCATTAGCCCATTCATTATACTCCCATTTGACAATTTTGTCCTTTGGGGTGTAGGGGTCGATAACATCTCTTATAAGAGGGGTAGGAAACCCTTTTTCCACCTCTTGGTCACTTGGTACATGCTCAATAGGCTGCTCTTCCCTAGCGTGCTCTGCCATTGAACATTCAACTAAATGAGCAACCTTTTTCCCTTCATCAATTTCCAAGGGTTGTTCTACATCACCAAGAACTTCTTGAGCTTGAAGGATTCTCAATTGAGCATCTTGTTGCTCCTTGACCACTTGAGCTTTCTCCGTGACCTCATTGACCCTCATAGTAAATTCACCATTTTGAAATTCCTTCAATTTGGTCATAGCTATCTCTTATGGATTCTCAATCTCAACATAAAGACTTACTTAGAATATATTTTTCTTTATTAGGTGCTCCTCCATGTTACAAATAGCATTTTATTATTTTTTTCTCAAGATCACATTAGCATTAGTTGATAGGTTACTAATTATATCATTAGTTTACAAAAATTGATGTGAAAACAAAGATGAACTTTTCCTTTTCCTTGTTGCATCTACATACTCTCTGAGTTCATAGCTCCTCAGCTCATCTACAAGCATTCTGAGGTTACTTAGCACTATCCCAAATTTATGATAACCCTCCTTGGTAGTAGCTATAAAGTAACCAAAGGAACATTGTGGAGTTATCACATAAGCCTTTCTGTTATTCCTGAAATGATCTTTATCCATGCTATCCAATTGCCACATGATCTCCATGAAATCCAATCTGTCAAAAACATACAAAGGTAGACAATGTGGTGCAACCCTGGCTCTATAAACTCTAATCAAAGTGTAATGTGAATGCAAGAACCAATCACCCCAATTACAACTCACTTATGATCCTTCTCTAAGCTCGCGTGGTCACAAAATCTCTGTGATGACCCTTGAGATTTTGTATAAAGGCTTTACTCCTAAAATTTCCATGATACCAACCTTCAAAACATTTCAAAATACAATATAATTGGAATGTGGGTAGTTCTAGTCCCAAATGAATGTCCACATCTACACTGGAAAATCATTGCCATCCTTATCTTTTTGACTTAGTTTCATAAACTTATTCCAAGTTTCTCCTGCCCCATCCATAGAATCATATGCATCAAAAAAGAATAATGGTGGAAAGATAAAAGGGCTTTCCCATCCTTCAATTAAACCAATTCTTTATGCATCTAATCTACAATATAAGCTATGTACATAATCAAATCCTTTATTTGAATTCCAATTTGGGATGTCCATGGCCATTACCATCATTGCAATGGGTATTCTCTCATCAAATCTTTGAGATAACACTTGATATAAACAATAATATGTATTAAATTGAAGTAATTCTCAAACTCATCATAGTCAAAGGGTTTTAAATCCTTGGGGCTAAAAGATATGTCTCTCAACCCTCGATCTCTTCTCCTATGTCTAGGAAGCACATTCTTTTTGAATCCATATTTATTTTTCTCATATTCACGACACAATTCAAAGAAACTAATATTAACTATGGAATTAGGGTTCAACTTAAAAGTTTCCACTATTTTATTTCTTGATATGTCAAGCAATGGGGTTAAATTAAGACTCTTCATAACTCTATCATTAGCATCAGAATACCTTGCTAACTCTAGAATCAAATCAACCTCAATAAATACATTGGGCACCACCATCTTTTCAAGGTCAAAATCCCACAAATGACAAGATGGATGTTTTGCACAATTCCTATTGAAAGAATATAAGAACAATTCACAACCACTCTAAGGCACTGGAACTTATCCAATTCCAGCTACTAAATCTATTAATCATCTCATCATAACCCCTTCTCTAGTGGGCCATTTTCCTATTTGCTTACCTCTTGTAGAAATCTCCCGAGACTCACCCTGCATGAATCTGGTGTAGTCTCTCTTTCCTCCTTTCTATTTTGTAGCTCCTTCTAAAAATTTTGGTTCTTTTTTTACAATCCTAGGCTTTTTCTATTTGGATTTAGCCCCTACTCTTGAAGATTCACTAGGTTGATTCATGATTTACACCTAGGGTTTATGAATTCAAATTCTAAACTAGGGCCTTCTGGTTTTATGTTCATAGGAACCTCAATTTGTAGAATACTGGTAGAAACCCTCTTGTAGTTTACCAAATCTAACTAGATTCTATGAACTCCAATAATATCAAAATCTTTTGAAGAACCCAAGCCCCAAGAGTTTACTAAACTAGCCAATAATTTCCTCAACCAGTTTAATTCAGCCAAAAATCATACAAAGAAGTACAAGTATTTCTTACCCTGGAGAAAATTCACCTTCAGTTCTATGTAACTCCTTTTCCTAGATCCCTCACATTTTCCTCTACTTCTAATCATTATAAATGTGAAGAAAAATGGACCAACTACCTTCTTTATAGCTCAAGAATGGAGCAGTTTCACCATTAATGTCTAAAAGAAAGCATGCACGAGTGAATTAACACTTTAGCCATTTATGTTTGAATTCCAACCATTGATCATTCTGATTTAAAGCTTCATGAATGGATCTCCTTCATCCTCACACTTTACCCTTTTTTCTTTAGTGATGTCCTTTGATATTACCACATTTCCCTTTTAGAATTGTTATCACTTCTTGCTTCAAGACCATTTCCCGTCACTAGTTAATCCTCAGCTTACCTGAATAGATCTATGATGTAAAATAATTTAGTGATGGGAGGAATATTCCATAAAATACCCCTTAACTCCTCCATCAGTCATTTCCAATGTGTTTTCCATGCCTCTAATTGTAATTGTGATGCTTTGAGGTGAAGTGATGGACATAAGACTTAACCCTCATCGCTCATCGTGGATGCTCAAGTTTTCTTTCATTCATGCTATCAATATGTGAATAAAACTTGCAATGAAACCCTGGATATTGAATCAAATCATCTTCCCTTCACTCCATGCTCCCTCCATCACTCATCGCTAATAGGAAGTCCCTTTAGAAAGAGCTTCTAGTGATGCCTTGGACTCTAGTGATGAGAAAATGTATTAGCATCTTACATCGCTCATCATTGATTTATTTTACAATAGTTGAATAACATTAGTGATGAAAGAAAATTTAGCGATGGTTCAATATTTGGCCATGTGTCTTAGCAACATGATCTATGGTTATGGCGAGCCTCACTCCTAGCAACAACTTGAGATAAAATGGATTAGCTATATAATGCTTTAAAACAATAAATGTAAAAGTTTCATCGCTCATCGATAATAGGAAAATGGAAAATAAGAAGCAATGTGTGATGGGCAATGAGCCGACAATACAAAAGATTGTAGTGCTATCACTTATTGCTGATTTGGAAATAAGAGTGTTAAGGCAATCAACAATACAAAGGTTTATCAATGATACAAGGTAAATGACTTCACATCATGTGCCGCTAATATCAAAATTGAGGCCTTACACCTACCCATAATGCAAAAAAAAGCAACGATACATGGAAGAAAGGATACATTGCTCATTGCTAATAAAAGGCTAGTGGTGACAAGCCTATGTGCGATGGGCCATGTGCTAAGCGGTAGGAAATGACTTAAGAGATATTAAGAGCACATTCGCAAAATATGTTTTAAAAATGGGAACTCACTAGGACCATGAGGCAAACAAACATAAAAACCAACACATGACATAAAATAAAGCATGAATAAGAGGAAAATATTTTAGGGGCTTAAAACATAGATAAAGTGACAATGATAGACCAAGAACATAAGGGGATTCAAACACAACAAGTTCCAAAGGTAAGAAAGACATGGGGACCAGTTACACACGAGTACAAAAAATTCAAAGACAACTTAAATGGTAGGATACCAACAATATAATGTCAAAGAAGGATTAGAATATGATAAATGTATTTTCAAAGAAAATTAATTGATGCATTGTTAAACCCTAAACCCTAAACAACACTTCCAAACCCCAGACCACCAAAGACCAAGAAATTAACTAGGTAAAGTTATAAAATTAGTGGAACATGAAAAATTTAGAGAGTTCAAATAATGGGTCCAAATTGGGATGCATGCCTCTTGCAAGCATGGTGAGATTCTAGATCTCAAGGTGAAGCAGATCATACACAAAGAAAACCAAAAAAAAACCACTTGGACTTGCTTGGACAAGGCAAGAAGAGAAGACCAAAGCAAACCTATGTATTGAAAATATAAGACTTTACAATGTACTGAAAAAGGGAGAAGGCAACCAAGTCTAACCCCCTTTGGTATAGTTAGGGTTTCATTCAAAAGATGAGATCCAATAACCTTGAAATAACCATCAACACAAGAGGTGGATTAAGTCAAGATTAAGGGATCTTCTAATCTTTCCTTTACACAAGGATGGGGTGGTAAACTAAATCACAACTTGTGGAAAGTAAGTCCAAATAATATGAAAACCCTAATTATAGGTCTAACACTTAAAATGCCTAAATATAATACAAAATAATATGAGTTTGTAACATTTCTAGTAGAACAAGTAGGAGATGAAATTGTGCACCTGGTCGAATCTATCTTTTCAGGGTTGCTAATAGGGACTTATTTGCCACCAAATTTAAATGGGTCCTAGTAGGATTGTTTAGGGAGCTCTAAACCTGAAACATAAGCTTTTTGACTATAGAATCTATTTCCCTTCAAACCCTAATAGAGACTCATTCACCACTAAAGGTGAATGGGTCCTGCTAGGTCCTTCTAGAAATCTCTGAACTTGGTCTTCAACTTCCAGATCTTCTCTTCTCCTTTACACCTTGAAATCCCTATTTCTCGATCTAGATCTACTTGTATTCTTCAAAACAAATTTGGTAGATTATTGGTGGGTAGGGGTTTGCCTTAGTCAAACCCCTTGCTGATCTAATTAAACCTTTAATGATGAATGAAAATCTGAAACATGTAATTATGTGTGCAATCCTAATCTTAAGTGTGTCTAAGACTAAGATTTATGAGAATGTAAAGGAAATTTTATCCAATTGTGTTAGAATAAAGCCCTTGAATGCAATATGAACAATGCAAATGAATAACTAAAGAAGATGTCTAATCCCTCTAATAAGCCATAAATCTGAAAATACCTCTTGTAGGCTGCAAATAGGATGATAATACACTACAAAAAATCCCTATGATTTGATCCAGTTTTTGCTTCACTTTTTGCTTCCACCCAATGTTTTAATCTATATTTTGCTAATTTTTTGAAAACATCGGTGCCATTTATCAGGATGACACTATTTTTGGCATTTATTTGTGCTGATCAAGACTAGTCGGTGCTAATTTAGGTACTAATTTATGCTGGAATTATCAATGCCTTTAGCGTCGATATTGACTTCGAGTGTGGCGTCGCCATTATCGTTGCCTTTGGCTCTGATTTTAGCTTCAAGTTTAGCACCACTTTTAGCTCTTGAATTTAGCTTCAAGTTTAGCTTTAGGTTTAGCGTTGGTTTAGACACCCCTATGTCGAAGAGACTTATTTATATGTCTCATTAACAATGTCAAACAGTGATATTTGAACAAGATACATGCATATCGAGGAGAGAATCAGTTACGTCACATCGACAAGGTATATCTACAAGTGCTCAGTGAAACACAACTCTTGGATATAACAAAGTAATGTTTATGAGACATTGAGATATTAGTAAGACAAATAAGATTGTCTCATCGACACTCTTCAAGTAGTTATCAAAAGCATACATCACTAGATTGTTGGGAGGGTGAGCAACATATGTGGTAGAGTGGTATACACCACAACCCCACAACAAGAAGCCTTGAGTAAGGCGGTAGTGCGGTAAACAACTGAAGAGAAGGGAAAAGCACTACTATACCACAGTGATAATCATGAGTGAATTACAACGATATATAAAGAAATACCGTTGAAGGAAAATATCGATGAGACAATGGCATATCGGCAAGAGATATTAACTTGTCTCATCGACACCAACAACCAACATCAGAGGAACATAAGATCTAATATCGATGAGACATTGAGATATCGGTAAGATAAAAAAGATTGTCTCATTGACACTCTTCAGGTAATGATCAAAATCATACACCACTATACCACTAGGAAGGTGAGAAACATATGCGGTAGAGCAATATACACCACACCCTGTAGCAAGAAGCCTTGAGAAAGGCGGTAGTGCGGTAAACAATAGAAGAGAAGGGAAAAACATTGCCATAATGAAGAGGGTATAATAAGAGACAATGGTAGTATGGTAATCGTGGTAGAAAATCACGTCAGGCACAATCCATTTGAATAAATCATTTAAGGAATCAAGAATATAGCCTTAAAAAATACTCTAAAACTCTAATGAACATACTCTAAAAATTTCATCAAAATCTTATTTTCAAGCATAGCCTGCTAAAATGGAGTTTTCATTTTTAATAAACATACAATAAAACCTTTGTTGAAACCTTATTTTTCAGGTGTAGATCGCCAAAATGGAGAAGTGTTTCAGTAAAGAATGATAGAGAATGGTAAGGAGATGTGCATGATATGAGGCATAGGATTCATTATTTTTTATCAATTCCATCTTTGATCAACAAGGGTTACAATGTTCATGCTAATGTTTGTAATCTAGGTATTTAATTGACATATATTATCATAATCTAGAATTCCTTTAGATAATTTTGAAGTATTAATGTACTGTATATAGGTTTTAGAATTACATATTTTAATTTAAAAAATAAATCTGATGCTTTTGAAGTATCAATGTGT
Organism: Sequoiadendron giganteum; assembly: GCA_007115665.2. NCBI lineage: Eukaryota > Viridiplantae > Streptophyta > Pinopsida > Cupressales > Cupressaceae > Sequoiadendron > Sequoiadendron giganteum. Next base: position 384,136,176 of record CM021105.1, read on the forward strand.
CCTATATAGGTTTTAGAATAATTTATTTTAATTTTAAAAGATAAATAAATGATGTATTTTCTTGTGATTAGATAATGTGGAGATCTCCTAAATCTGCCCTAGCACACTATCCTCTTTCACATAGTGTTCATTACTCCAACTGCCAAGGTTTTGCATTTGATATTTTTAATATCTTCATGATAATGGGTTTTAAATATATCAGTCTTTGCTTTAATATTTATCATGGTAACCCTTGAGTTCCCTAATCCACCTTCAATCTCTTCTAATAGAATTGTCTTAAGCTAGACTAAATAGTATGCATATAAAGCAAGTCCTTCATACCTGCCATCATTCCAAACCACCATTAATTGCTCTACTTAAAATGTTGCCTCCATAAGCACAATAACATGTTTTAAAATCATGGTTGCCAGTGATTGATGATTAAGGTCACTACTTTCATCAAGATACAATGAGGATTTTGTCTTCAAACTTAAGGCATTATGCAAGACAACATTGTGAATTGTTTGTTGTGTATAATTTGATTTTCTTGCACATTTACTACTTTGCTAACTGCCTTTAAGACTGGATATTACACCATCAGTTGCAATCTCAAACAACTCACTCACTATCACTTGAATATTCCTTTCATGAGCATCCTTGTATATAATCAAACTATGCTCTATAGACTTCCTACTTACTTACTAATATAGGGGACTCATTGTTTCATGGTATTTTGAGTTTTATTTAGAAGGGGTTAATATGTGGCAATTTTTATGTGCAGGAAGAATGGATTGTGATGCAACATTCAGGTATGGAAAGTTCAGGAAAATTTGGATTGTCATCAGTGTCATAACTACGTTGGATTGTACCTTGAGCTGGTGTGAAACACTTCCAGGTGTTCTCTTCAAACTTTCTCTTTTTGTCTGGTATGGTTTGGATCATCTTCCAAATATTAATAACCTAGTTGGATCTTGGGTATTAGTATGTGATTCATCAAAATATTCTACTTATCAACAAACACAAGCATTATTTAATGTTTGACAACAATTGGAATGGACCTATCTTTTTAAGTTTCTATGTTATGCTTAATTATGCTTTAGTTAAGAAATGATGTAACTTTTGTGAACGAACCTGAAGCTTGTTGCTTCCCATACAAATAGGGAAACCAAGGTCCGATTTTGATCATCATATCATCATCATTTCAATCCATTAGAATAGATACTAGAGACTATCTCATCCACTTATTCATATCAACAAAACTCATGTTATGTATGTTCATATTCTGAGCAATATAATGGAGCAGATACATTATAACTCATAATCCATCTTCAGTGTTCAATTGCTTTGTTGATTTTCATGCTTATTTATTGCTTTTTTGTCTCCAAAGTGGTCTTTTCAAGTTGTTTAAATATGCAAGGTTTATCAAGGTACATTTGTTGTTGTTGTTTGGTCCAATTTGAGGTGCAATTGTAGGGATTTGTCTTTTTAATTATACTTTCTGACATTTGTCTTGATACAAATTGATACTCTAGAATTATGGTATTCCTATGGAGGAAATTTATCCATTGTAATTATTGCAAGAAGGAGTTAATGCTAGCAATTAGAGGAATATGTTTTAAATTCCTAAAGGAATTGAAGCATTGATGAAGGTATTGTTAGCGGAGCTGGGCATACGTTCGACATTAATGGTGAGGGGTGACAATAAGATGTGTTTTAAAGACACACAAGGTATTTCATCTGATGCTTCTCGGTTTGCAGTGGTAAGGAATGTAACAAGTCTATAGTGTGAGGTAGTTTGGAAGCTAGAGTACTAGAGAAGAAATGGAGGCCAATTTCACTCTACATTCAAAGAGAAAATTGGACCCTTTTGTTGGCAAAGCAACTGTGAAGAGGCTAAGAGGATTGTTTCTCTCCAATGATGTGAAGGTCTTGCAATCTATGTAAAAATTCTTGGGTACTAGCTTCAAATATTTGAAGCACATATATCATACTAATATGGATATTTACTCACTAATCATGGCATGGGGGGTGGAATTAGGAGAGTTGGTGGAGGAAGTGAGGAAATTAATGAAGGCGTTGGTACAAAAGGATTTCTTAGTGAATATGGAAAGTGTATACACCTAAAATTGGTCTGGAGCATCAGATTAATTAAATACAAATTATTTGATTAATTATCCTAATTTCCTCTACTATTGAATAAATAGAAATATTTATTTATATAGTTCACATCTTAATTCATCTTAATTAAATAGACAAAATTAAATACTTTGTTCGATTTAATTATCAAATCCCTATTTCAATCTATTACATCCATCTTAAATTAATTAAAAAAAGACAAAACACTTTATTGATTAATTACTATTATTCCTCTGTTTAATTTAATAAACAACTATCCTATAGTTCGTTTTATTAAATTATTTATCCCTCTTTTGCTAATTTAAATAAATCAAAAATATTTGAATTAAAGCACAAACAATATTCCATCTATATTCTCTCAAAAATGAATTAGATATCCTATGTCTAAATCATGTCTAAAATATGTCAAAATTTATTTTTTGAAACTTCACAGGAAGTTTTGGAGACAAATTGGAGACAAATTTGGAATTTGATCTCTCAATTCTCCTCCATCAATCCTTCCTCTTCTCTTGCCTGGTGTTTTCATGGGTAGAGACAATCTCCATCTTCCTCTCAATATCCTCCATCTCTCACCATTCAATTCTCCAGATTGAATCCAAGCCTCTCAAAGCTTTCCCTGTGCATTTCTACAGCTAGGAAATCTAAAAATACAACCTCATTGAACCAAGAAAAGGATCCAGATAATGTAACTTATGCACTCTTACTCTGCAAGAATTCAAGCATCAAGCATCAAACATCGAGCAATCAAGTTCTTAACCATGGCTGCCTCCTGTAGCTGCAATTTTCTATTTCATATATGCTAGTTTACATTGTTTATCATTTAGTATTGCATTAGCATCATCTCGTTCTTTGAATAGTCATTTTAACAACCATAGTGCACTCATGATCTGAGGGCCATTTTGATTTAATAAATCTTTGGAGATAGAGAGAAATATGACACTTTTGATAGATAATTCCTTTTAATTGATTCATTTAACTTGTCTATTGATATAATGTCGTATTTAGAAGTGTCTTTTGTGCTTATTCACTTATTCACACTTAAAATTTGGCGCCCACCATGGGGCATTAACCCCAATTCTTCCCAATTTTGCAAATTTTTTGGAAAGTATGATGCAGGTTCTCAGCGTGTTTTTCTTGTAGCACTGTCGTTAAAAGTTTTAGCACTTTTGGTTGCTGTTTTAGTGCTTTCAACTTTAGCACTTTCGATTACTGTTTTAGCGCATTAGGTGATTTAGCGCTTCCAGGGAAAACTTCAGCGCTTTGGTGTCTTGTTTCGGCGTTTTCGGGTTTTAGCGCATCAGGTAAATGTTTTAGCGCTTCGAGGCAATATTCCAGTGCTTTTGTAAAATCAGTCTGGATCTGACGCATCCGCGACCAAATTTTATTTTTATTCACAATTGGACTAAAATTGATCAATCTAGGATAGTCACTTCAAAGTTTCTAAAATATATCAATCCTAGGATAGTCACTTTCTTATTTTTCTTAAAGAAAATCTATCAATCCTAGGATAGTCATCACATTCTTACAGTAGAAGTTAAAAAGAACATCATGATTTCTGTGAAGCAACACCTTCACATAGATTAGAAAAATTCTTTTTGGGCTTAAAACAAGACAAACTTATATGATGTGCTTGTGGTGATTAGGCTTATGCTCTCCCCTTAACTAGGTGACCAAAGTGCCAGATTCACTTTTACTTCATGTTATTTACGCTTTATTAAATCCTTTAGCAGGCCTGCCATAGTGGGAAAAAGTACTCACCCTACGGGAATGACCTAAGTTGGAACAACCAAAGCCAGGTTTTCCAACCCACTAGAATAAAAATGCAAGTTGCTGATGAAAGTACAACTTGACGGTAGTGAGCAAGATAACCATCCCCAAAATCTTTGTTCTAAAGATTGGGAGGTCTCCTAAGGGAGTTTATCTATTTGCCGCACCGAACGAAAACCCTATCTACGAACCATAGAGTAGTTTCTCGCCGAGCCAGTATCCATACATTGTCATACTCACGGTGAAAGGGGAGGGAATAATCTACCCCCAAGACACTCACCATATAATTACCAAGGACTGCTTGCTCAAGGGATTCGGTATCCACTTCCGTCACTTTGAGTACACACCTAGCAATGACAAAAACATGGGCGCCCTCTAAGGGGTGACACGACTGTGTGAGTCAACGTAATTCAAGGTGTGGGTTGTGAGTATAATGATGACCTACTTGTCCTTAAGTGTGAGTCTATTTGATTTGTGTACAATTGTTAAAACAACTCATCAAAATCAATAAGAATCATTCGTGATTCTTCAACATATACAATCTATTCAGTTAAAAGTATTCACAATTGCTTGCTGTGTTTTCACAAATTCATTAAAATCAAATCTAAGATCATCTTGAAAACAAACAAAGTCAAGCTATATCAGAAAATACATGCTGCGAAAGTGGAAGTCCACCACGTTTGTCAAGAGAAAAATCAAAGTCACAAAACCAAAGAAACCTCTCGGTTATAGAAAGAAATTGAGAAAACAACGTTTTCTATATCAAAATTGGAAACTCTTCTTACAACATAGAACATTCATTCACTGATATCAAGATTTTGCTAGGGGTCACACATTATATTACGTGGTAGAACTGCTCTATTCATGAGCCTTCTTTCAAAGAAAATCTCTCACTCAATATCACAACCGTAGTCAGTGCATACATCCTTCTTATCTTCCACAATCCCTGATAAATATGCCACAAGACCAGATCAGATTTTACAATAGAGAATCTTAAAATTCTATTTTTAAGCGTTCTAGAAACCTGTTTCAGCACTTTTGGTCACTGTTTTAGCGCTTCTGTGAAATAGCACTTTCAGGCACTGTTTCAATGCTTATAGTCTATATTTTAACGCTTTTATTGAAAGAACGCTTTTATCAAATTCTACAATGCTTTCATGCACTATTTTAGTGCTTTCAATAAAATAGCACTTTCATCAAATTCTACAGTGCTTCCATACACTATTTTAGCGCCTCTGTAAAGTAGCGCTTCTATCATTTTCCATAGCGCTTCTGTCAAGTAGTGCTTCTCTCACCTATTTTAGCACTTCAGTGAAATAGCGCTTTTGTCCTCTATTTTAGCGCTTTCAATAGAGAGTTCAAAATTTTTACCAGTCAATCAGTCTGTCATTTTATCCATAGTTTTCATTAGAATTAAATTTTTTTTTATCAGAATCATTGTCTATAGACTGAAAATAGATAGGTTTATACAAACTTTCAATCTTATCAATTGAAACAAGATCTTGTAAATCATAAGTGTCAAAATCAAATACACAATTGATTACTACACTAAAGTTTTATCATCAGGATACTATCATCCTTCATCACGAAACTAAGTATAGTGATCAAATTTTTAACATAGCCAAATCAATAAGATCTGTCATCTTATTTGACTTTGTTAAAAGTTTAAATTGACATTTTCCGGCAAATAAGATCAATATTTCGGAAGAAAGGGTAAAATTTTGTATGTCAATCTTCACTAGGTCCCAAAAATAGAGATTCTTAGAGCAAGAAATTTTATAATCCCAAGCAATAGCAGAGGAAAATCCTTGGAACAACCTAAACCAAAACAATAAAAATGAAATAACTCCAGAGGACATCCAAGCAGCTCAACAAGATCCTAAGTTCCATATATTTATGGAAAAGATTCTAGAACAAGATATGGAGAAATATCTTTTGATGTTGGCTGAATCAGGTGCCAAACTTTCCAAAGACTTTGACGTAAACCGTCTGAAGGAAGCACCTAGCACAAGTGAGAATGAAATTTTGCAACCTACGCAAACGATAGATCTAGTTGCCGCTTTAACATCTCAAATGCAACTGTTACAACAACAAATAAAAGATATGATGAAAGGGACTACCAAAATATATGCGATACAGGACATTTGTCCTTATCCTTTCAACACAACGGTCGGCTTGATACCTTTTCCAAGACATTGTGAGATCCCAAAATATGATAAGTATAATGGAAGAACAAATCCAATTGATCATATCAGAGAATTCAAAACAATGAGTCTTGAGTTTTCCCAAGAGAAGACTTACTTAATGAGACTATTCCCAAGGAGTTTGGGAGGATCATGCATGGAGTGGTTTTCAAAGTTAAAACCCAATATCATAACTTTTGAGGAACTCGTCAACAAATTTATCTCTCTATACTCCTTCAACCTCCAAAATGATGTAACAATCAAGGATCTTTATAATCTAAAGCAAAAAAAGGGGGAAACATTCTTATCTTTTCTCCAAAGATGGCGATGCTTGTTCGCTAGATATCCTAGATCAATTCCCGAGGAAGAAAAGATAGAGTTGTTTATTGACAACTTAACGGAAGAAATGAGTTATAGATTGGAACTACAATGTCCTCCCACATTTGAGAAATTCATCGAAAATGGTTTCAAAATTGAGGAAGCATTTGTCAAAAGAGGAGTTGTCAAAAATTTCAACAATAAATAAAAAAATAGGTAACTCCTCAAATAAATACTCAAGCAGTGATAAGCTGAAATTTTGGCAAAATAATCGCAACACAACTAACAACAAAACAACAAATGATTCCTCAAATTTCAAACCGGTTTTTAACTTGACTGCATCTACATCAAAGAATCAAAACAATGATCAACTTGTCAATCCAAATATCATACATAACAACGAGAGCGTCAAGACGCAACCATATTAGAAACCATCAAATCGGTGAAGGTTCACACCTTTAGGCCAATCGATAGAATCCACAATGAAAGAACTAGTCGCTAGTGGCCTTATCATTGCAAGGGAAGCCCGATTCTAGGATCCTAAGGTCAAACCACCATGGTGGAATGACACTGATTATTGCAACTTCCATAACAACAAGGGTCACAAAACTAACGATTGTATGGAATTGAAAAACGCGATACAAGATTTGATTGACAACAATAAAGCATACGTAGAAACACCGCAAAACAACAACGATCACTCGGCTTTCAAAGACCCTTTTCCAAACTATGACAAAGGAGCATCTTCATCTTCAAACAACAAAGGGAAGAATATCAACCATGTCTTTGACACAAAAATCCTTTGTCTATCTGGAGAAGAGAGTGATCACATAGTTGGCCACAACATTGATGGACCCAAAATCAACAACACTACTCCATTGGACTTGCTCCCAAACATATTAAACTCTGATAATCAAATCAATTTCATAAAAATTAGAGGACATCAAGGGCATCAACCAGTAAATTTAATGAATAGGGGGAAAGCTAAGGTCATGCTAAAAGGAATTGGATCTACACATGTAGTTCCACCTCCATCTCACTATAACATCATCGATCAACTGCAAAACATTCCTACTCAGATATCGATACTAGAACTCCTTAAAATATCACCATCACATAAGGAGGTTCTCAAACAAGCTTTAGTTGCCACTACGGTACCAAAGAATCTAGATGTCTGTCAGTTTCAAGCTATGGTGGGACATTTGACTACCCCACATTATCTATCATTCTCCGAACAGGATGATATCTCGCTAAACCATCCCCATAATACAAAACTCCATATTGAAGTTTTAATCCACAATCACTGCGTCAAGAGAGTCTTAATAGATGGGGGAGCTAGTATGAATATTTGCACTCTCAAGTTAATCCATGCACTGGGATATTCAGATGATGCTATAGATTCTTGCAAAAAAAAGACTATTAAAGCATATGATGATGAAGAGAGATCGTCTAAAGGCTTGATTGTATTACCCATCCAAGTGGGGCCCATGATGAAACATATCGTATGTCAAGTGTTGGAGAAGGAATTAACATACAACATTCTTTTAGGCTGACCATGGATCCATGAAATGCAAGCTGTACCTTTGACATATCATCAATGTCTGAAGTTCCTAGTAAATGGACGAGAGGTGACTATATCTACTGATTACAATCACCCTCAACATTGTGACACCCTTAGGATCTCTCAAGATACCTTCATACCACACAACAGGGAAGCATCATCATCCAAAGATGAACAACATCCAAGCATCACTACTAAATGGGTAGAAAAGAAGGGTAGAGAAAAAGAGAGAAGTCCTGTTGAAATTCAATCAACAGATAAACCAGATCAACAAAATTATTTATCACACAAGTTCCAAGAGAAAATCCAACTGAAGGACAAAGGGATGGGCACATATTCTATGGAGCAATCACTTAACTTATCACAGTTAATGCCATCTCCTAGAACATATGGTCGACCGTCTATGATCAAGTCTCAAACATCATTACCAATTACAGCTCTAGATGAAAGGTTTGTCAAAAAGGGTAAAATAGAGGATGAAACAAGCAACAAAGAAATTCTAGATTGGCTATACAAAGATGAGGAACCCCCTACATCAGATAACAGTATCAAAAATGTTGCCATCAACATCGATAAATTTGGAAAAGGAAAGGCTATTTTAGAAAAAATGGGATATGAAAGACAAGGACCCATTCGATTAAGAAAGGATGGAATCACAGAGCCTATTACGCTCCTCACTCTCCACACAAAAGAGAAGCCAGGACTCAGATATTTTGATGAAGACAAGCAGGAGCTAACAAAGACAGTTGTAGAAAATATCCTTCAGTTTCGGGATGGCTCTGAAATAGACTCAAATGAATATGAGTGGGCATTGTACTCTGATCTATTTTTCATTGATATCCCAATTGATGTGATTCAAAAATATGCACCAATGCGTGAGGAGGGCCAAGGATCTGGGTCTAGACCACTCGTGGAAGGCTCACTAGATATCGATGATTCGAGTGGGGATGAGCAGACTTCGAGTGGACTAGGCGATTTGGAATAAAGTACCATCACGGACCTCGATATTCCAATAAACAATTATGACGAAATGGTTTTCCACACTCTTACAACCATCGCCTTGCAAAAATATGATAACCAAATGCCATTAATCCATCCTGAACTCATTGACTGGGAACCTATCAAACATTTGAATATACCAATATTTACAAATGATGATGCCATCATAAACTTCCTATGTAATGTTGAACCTGGTACAACTTCTATTTGTAATACTCATAATAACACGACTTGGCAGGAGGGTGTCAAATCTTCCAGTTGCAAAAATAACAATAGGAAAAATATATCTAATGGTGAAAACCATTCTATGGCAGCATTAGATCTGGAAAAAGTAAAAATAAAGAACGTATCTAACAGTGAAAACCTTTGAGGCACTGAAGGATGGAATATTTGACACTCTTCTAGAACACTATCATGAAAGATCATCAGTCCTAGTGGAACCGACATAGTCTGTGAATATTGGCACTGAAGACAAGCCAAAAATCTTACATCTGGCGGAATCCATGACAGAACAAGAAAGACCGAAATTCATCCAATTCTTTAAACAAAGAAGCATCAAATTCACTTGGTCATATTCCGATATGCCAGGCTTACTACTATGGTGCTGAAGAACCTCCTCTAAAGATAAGATGATCAGGATCAAGAAGACAACAATCTGCATGAGTTCCCCAAATGACACTACTCGAAACAGATGGCAAACAAAGGAAAACACCTAGAACGAAGATACAGATGGCACAAGTATCAATAGTCCAAAAAACACTGATCAACTCAGAATGGAAGATTCCTTCCAAGGAAAACCAAGGAAGCATTAACACGAATAGTTTAATAACCCCCCTTTCATAATGCTGAACTGGTAGAGCTGAAAAAATCCACTGAAATGGTGTGTAACACCCTCTATTGCATGAAGAAGAAGATACAACATCTGAAAGTGCATAATAAAGCACTTGCAACTGAAAAAGTGGTGTGGAAAAGAAAGCAAACATGCATGAGGCTGGAATCATATGGATCCACTGTCGTCATGGAGGGAAACTTACCAAAAAAATGTGCAATGGAAAAAACAAAGGCACTACACAACCCCCCATGGCACTTTATAATACAGTGTGAGTATAAAATATGGCACAACCTTATGTGCAAAATCCCCAAAAATACATGTACAATAGTGTGGCACTTTATCTTAGAGTGTGTACATAAAATATTTCTTACAAATGATGCTCAAAATGCCCACAAAGGACAAAAAACTGGAAATACATGAAGAACAGCCAAAAAATGAAGCAACCCATGCAATTGAGAAGTTCCCAAGAGCTAATATGTCTAGGTAATTCACCAGAGTGTGAAAACACAAAAAAATAAATAAAAAATACCTGAAGGGAAATCTGAAAATATTGCATGGATGGAACTGAAGAGCTCTGAAATATGGTTCCAATACCACTGAGATCACAAAAAACGAAGAAATAGGTCAAAAGTTATGAGCTCGGGACTGAAAACAACTCCTTTGACTTCAACTGCTTGTAGAATACACCAATAGAAAAATGAAGCGATGAGACCCACACCACTGAAAATTTGGCAGAGCTAGCTTTTCGACAATATCTTGTTTACCAAAAAAAGATATCGTATGCCCAAGTTATAGCCTCTGGAATAAAACAGCTCCAAAGGGGAAAAGGTACAATACGGGATTAAATTTGACAATCATACGACCGTCGTAGCAAAAATTCAAGCCTAAATTTGATGGCCAAATGGCTCTCACCGCATTTCTTCAGTAGGGCTTATTTTTTAAAAAAAAATTATTAAAAAAAAATAGGGTCCCGCATGGAGCCACTGCCTGCCAAGGTACCTCCGTCGGCGGTACTGTAAGACCGTTGGTCAACAGTAAAGCCATAGGCAGCTGGTAGTATGCCGCCCAACATACTTAGGGGCCCGTAGGTACCTACGAGTACCTTGTACAAGGCCTAAGAAAGCCTTTAAAAGGCTTTTATTTATTTAATTTTTTTTTTCAAAATAAAAAAAAACTTTGACAATTTTTTATAAAAAAAATTCTGACGAAAAATAAATTCTGAAAAAAAATATATTTGTTTTTACCAAGGTGCAGACGGATGGCCGTACGAGTAATTTTTTTTTGCCTCTCAAATAACCTTTGTCCAAAATGGACGAATGAACAGTCGATTTAGGGGTGTTGGACCACTGTGGATGCAACGGCGAGGTCCGTTTGGACTCAAAATGCTTTGAAATTGCAAGTGATTCCCTGGATCAAAAAAGACAAACCCTAAAACTATGAATGCCTGATCCAACCCTTGTAGCTCCAAATTCTTCAAACAAGAACATGCATGCAGTAGGAAAGCTCTAATACCATTTAGAAGTTGAGAAATCCAACTTCAGACTCCAAGAACACCTGCATGCAAATGGATACCTATCACAAGGAAGAGAATGGATGGAAAAAACCAAACAAGGGTTTGAAGCTCTGAAAAACGGAGAAATTATCTTATCAGAACAAAAAAGAATTAAGAATATACAATGGATCAATCCTTAAGAAGGAGATCATGCAAAACCCTAAAAGAAACCCTAATAGGGAAATATTTAATAATTAATATAATTATTAAATGTCATTTAATGCAAACTAATGTGAAATCTTAAGAAGGGAATAAAGGTAACTTAATTAACACAATCAAGTCAAAACATTTACTCTAACTTTGATATGTAAATCAAAAATATAACGGGCATGTGCAGGATCATCATGGAAAAAATAGGCCCTTAAGTGGCAATACAATTCAAAAAAATAAGAGTTAGGCAACTTGACATTAAAATTTGAATAAGTTAACTATATTATTTCAAAAATATGTAAGAATAGAATTTGTTGTAAATTGAATGTAGTTTCTAAACTACTAGATTTATTTTTATTTCTTAAAATTCTATTTGATGAAAATTTGAAATTTCAATGCAATAGTACTTAAATTTTAGGGAAAAAATAAGAAGTAGGTGTCTGTCTGACCACCCTAACCACAGTAAAATGATAATATTTTTTTATAAGATTTTAGATATAAGTAGAAGACTCATGTCTTGATGTGATGCATATTTTTTTGTAATTTTTTTCCAAGTAAATAATTAATTATGATTCTTTTATTACAAATTTTAAAAAATATAAAAACTTGTACATCTGACCACCTTAACTTGGTCAAAACTTCATGAAATTCAATTCTTTTTTTTACTCCTATAGAATGTGACACATGTTTCAAATTCAAAAAATGTGATACCCTTTGAAAGCTATAGATGTTTTTCAATCAGTCTATCAATTAGGACTTTAGTTGTAATTCAAATAGAAAATGAATAATAATAATTTATTAAATTCAAAGTAAAGAATAATTTATATTGGTGGAAAGCTAAGAATCTATTTTAGAAACCCTTTTTCGTGTCATCAATTTTTTGTAGAAAAAAGTCATCAGCCATATGGGCCATCACATAACTTACATATCACCAATTTTTGGCCCATCATGATCCTGCACATACCCTAACATGAAGTGGCCATGTAGAATGTAGATCTTGATCTTGAATTAAAAAATGCTTGCAAATGGATCTTCAATACTAAATCATAACACTAGCTCAACAACATGCATGATCCTTGATGACCTTTACATGATAATGGATCTTGAATTTTTGAAAAAAATGATGAAGAATTTTACCCTTGAATGCCTTAGAAATACTCTTGTAAATGCCCTTGACGCTCTTGTGAAGTCTTGGAATGCTTAACTCTTGATAGCTTAGGATGATATCATGAAGGGTTGGGTGAATTAATGATTTGTGGCCTTGTTTATATAAGAAGTCCATCTAATTTCCTATTTATTAGATCCCAGAGGCTGACATTCATGAAATTTGAACTTAAAACCCTGATTTCCTACTCAAAACCCTAAAAAGGGGCCAAATGGGAATCATATGCCACTTTTGGAATATAGGTCCCATCTATATGGGATTCATATTCCCAAGGTGGCGTATTAGGTATATTTAGCTTAACAGGGCCCTAAATCCAATGTCAATGTGTAAAACGCATTCAACATTAGGTCCATTTTGATGTTAATCATTCCCAAATTAAGTGAAAAAGGGATACTTTTTCTATTTCAACAACATGTTTCATTCAAATTCCATGTTTATATTTGAATGAAACTTTGTATATATATATATATATATATATATATATTGTCTCACTTACCAACTAAAGTGAACATAGTGCCATGCAATGTTTTTGTTATAAACATCAAATTGTGTATTTATTTCTCTCATTTGGCTCTCAAGCAACACACGACTTGATACATTTTTATTATGTGTATATGTATATGTATATGCATATGCATATGTATATGTATATGTATAATTATATACATACATACATACATGCATACATACATACATACATGCATACATACATACAAATGTGTGTGTGTGTATATGCCAAATGATTTATTTTTTAATTTGTATGTGGTCACATTTTCTTGGTGGGTTTCTAATTTTCACAAATATTATAATTTCAAGGTTATCCTTTTTTACATGCTTAATTCAAAAACCCCTATTTATGTTCATGACACTGTATATATTTGTGTACTTTCAATTGTCAATTGAACACCATAAGCATAATTTTTAATTTTTTTATACTCTCAAACATTGTGTTTATATTACTTATGTTCAAATTTAGAAGTGGAAACATTGGCATACATTTTCATCATGTCAGTATATATATTATGTACATACATATACATATGCATGTAAGTATGTACACACACACACATATATATATGTATATGCATATATATAACTATATATTTATGAAACCATGTATGTATCTCTAAAGTTTTGGTTGCCAATTGACATAGCAACCTAGATCTTTATTTTTTATATTTTTCTTAGTTGTTTTTAAATTGTTGTCATTTTACTTTCTAAGTGAACATAGTAGCATACATTTTCTATAGATTGTGTTAATATTTGGAACTAGTTTCCATTGCAAATAGTACACAATAGCATACACATATATTATAAACTTTGTAACTTATATTTGTGATGTTTGGCTTACCAAATAACAGAGCTCCAGACATGTACTCAAAACATATAATTAATAGAGCTTATACAATCTACAACCCTTATGATTTTATTTTTATTTCAAAACCCCCATTTTTATTCACGAAATTGTTTGATTGGGGAATAATTTAAGACACTTTTTAAAATAATTTTATCATTTCTCATCATGCATCACTCTTCTCTACTTTTTGTATCCATCATGTGATGTTCTTGTTGGATATTCTTCATGGTTTCAAGTAATTTAAATCTATCATTTCTCCTTTCATTTTGCATACAATGGTACTCGTGAATCCTTTTTTCAATAGTACTCCTATCTCTCTCACACCATTTTACAAACCATTTAAGGTTTCATTATCATGACCCAATTGAATTTATAGGGCGATATACTTAAACATGATGTATAATATCATATAATTTAATTCTAAAAATGTGTGTTTCTATTCAACAATGAAGCCTCTTTATTCAAGACAACAACATACATGTTCATTTAAATATATGCTTGTCTATCAAGGGTTTTGTTAATATTTTGTATATATATTTTACATATGTTATATATTATGTTTCACTCATATGTATTTCTAAAAAGTATAAAATGTTATATGTTTGGTTTTGTAGACATATTCATTAATAATGGAATTATTATTTCTATTATTTGTTTTACATGTAGTTTTAGTGAAAATCATGATAGGAGGTAAAAAGGGAAAGAGATAAAAAAGAAGGTACTTAATTAGAACGACTCGTGGAATGAAGTTTACTAATCCATAATTTTATGAGCAAAATACAACAATCCCCAACCAACAAGATATTTTTTGAATGTGTAAATGATACAACACATGTTTTAGGTTTCAAACCATCTATTCATAATACTCAATCAAGTTTAGAACCACCTACTGGTAGTGGTCAATAAACTAGTATGCACTTGGTGTCCTCAAAATTCTCCACAAATTATTGGTTTCTTTTTTAAATGCAAAGTGTAGTAGAAAATTATGTCTAAAATAACCATATGTCTATTAGGACTACAACAATGAAGTGGGGAATCCCACCTAATAGTTTAAGTGCATGGTTGAATGGAGTTACCAAACCATTTTATCTAAAGAGGATGAAGTTGAAGTTGTCCCATGGTACAATGACATGGTTGATATTGGTTGTGGCCTTCAAGTTTCTCAACCAAAATTTTTAATGTATCCCAAATGATTGAATCAAGGCCTAACCCATTCAGGGATGGTGTGTCACAAAGGTCATTATGGGTTGATTTTTCACTTAGGTATCTAGATTTGAAAATTATAACTATAGAAAGGGGTGGAGATAGATAGATAAATAATGTGAAAACCCTCCATTATCTTATCCTTTTATGAAAACTTGGAGAATATCTATAATGAGCACCACTATTAGTCTAGAAAAATATGAAACTATGATGAAAATTTTTTATGTAAGATAATAGAAACTATGGAATGTGAGTAATTATAAGGATGGGTTTGAAATGTGTACCCCACTTAATCTCCAAAAGAAAATATTGGATCATGGTAGCCTTGTTTTTCTACTTATTTCAATCAAAGAGGCATATGAAAACTATATTTCTAATTGTGATTCAAGGGCATACATGGCAGCCCAAGAACATACCTAGATGAAAAAAAAAAAAAAAATTAATTGGTCAAAACACTTTTATACATCAATCCATAATGTGGTTTCACCCACAAATATATTCTTCTTGTATTTGATCCATGGTCTACAAAGATTATGTTTTATAACATGTATGTTCATTTTTTTTGTCTCATTTCACTTAGCAACAAAAGGGAGTAGCATACATAATGAGTAGATCATATTTATATAAATAAAAACAATAAAAAAATAATAATAAACTATAACGTGAATGGAATAAATAATATACAACAACACATGATGTATATTGGGTCATTACCAAAGTAAAGTCTTAAAACACTCTACTTGAAATGTCTATTTACAATTCCAAGTGCTCTAGTAACCTCCCACCACTCTTCACATGCCTACCAAAACAAATATACATAATTGAGGAAGTAACAAAAACATACATCAACAATATCCTTACAATAGTGCATGTACGAATGTGAATTATAATAGAAGGAAAACAACATAATGACATATCAGTAAAAGGATAAACAATTGCATTTCAAAAATCCAAGGTTTATCCATTTGAGTTAAATACCCCAAATTGTATACTGTGTTAAAAAACATAAATTTATTGAAGTGTCCAACATCGACATTGTCACATAGAATCTCTCAATGCTCTGACATGCCTATAAAAAATTATACAATTGAGGTAGTAATGAACAGACATCAAAACATCCTAAAAATAGTGCATGTGCAACAATGTTGATCAAAAAGAATAAAATAATCCCATATTCAACTAATTTAATTAAAATGAATAGGGGTTTTCAAGTATAACCATTAAAATATAATAGTTGTGCATTATATAGGCTCTTTTATTCTCACTATATATAGTGAATGGGATCATGAAAATGAAACCCTAGACAATTTGACAAATGATGCAAAAAGGATAGGATTAGTGGAGAAAATAAAATTCATAAGTACTTCTTGACATTTCATGCCCCCCTTTCATGTCTCATCATTGATAACCGATTTAAGAGATTCCCCATGGGCCATCTTGCATGTTTTCTCCTTGAAATTTCCTAAATTTTGCTAAGTCCCAGAATTTTGGGTTTTCAGGTTGTCTCTTACCTGCTTCCTTCATGCCTTCTCCATTGCTCCTTCTCCTTTCCCATATTTAATCTAAGTGTTTCAACTTTTTGCCATCGACCTTTCCTTTTACCCTTTACCAATCTCTAGCCTCGAGCCTTACCTCCGACCACTGAATTGATCGATAAGGTTTGAGGATTTGGCTATCTTTTTTCTTGTCAAACTTCAGGGGGTGGGTCTTCCCTCTTCCATCTTGTCACTTTCATTTAACTAGGTGTAATCCTTCCTCCTGACTCTCGAACACCAATGGCCTGATGCCCAATCTCTGATGGCTCAATGCTAGTACGCATGAAGTTTGATGCAAGCATAAAGAATGAGGTAGCTCTGATTCCAAACCCCCGATAAAGACATATTTTAAGGGCTCACCACCATTAATTCATATGCTTCCAAAGGTGATTTTTTGGGCTTGATGCTCGATGATCCAAGAATTGGCATATTTTTGTTCAATGATCCCATTAATGTGCAACCACTTCCCATCTACTAGGCATGTTTTTAGGGTTCGAGTAAAATATTTACTTCTCTTTTGACTTCTCCATGTTAATTTTATAGGTGTCATGCTCATTCATTGCTATTGTTTGTCCCTTTTGATGGATCCTATGTGTGTGAATATGTGAGCTAACTAGAAAGATAAAACAACACACCAATGAAACATTAAATCAAAGGAAAATAATTAAAAAGATAAAAAAAACTCTAAATAACAACAGTTCCTTCAAAATCATTCCATTGTCCTCTATCTCCAAGGATTCGATGCAAGTTATTGGCTCTCAGTTGGTGTAAGTAGAAGCTTGTTTGAATGACAACTTAGGAGAATGAGATTATGCAATATGTATGTCCATTGCTAAATGATTTAAGCTATGCTATGAACTTGAAATGCTAAAATTTTGATTCGAATGCAACTATAGTAATTGCGCTATATTCACAAATCTAGGATGAAATCTACTCACAAAAGGGTTGTATTTATAGATTTTTGGAAGGAAAGAATCTAGTTGGAAAAGATCAACGGTCAAATTCGAACTTGTCAAGATGAACGGTGAGAGATTCTGGAAGTTGAGAGAAAGATGGAGAATGTTTTCAACCCACAAAACCATCCTCATTCAAAAATGGAGACAAACATGCCATTTGTCTTTTTATTTATAAAAGTTGGTTGAAAGTTGAGGATAAATCCTAATTAAATAAATAAATTTATTTAATTACATGTGACATGGATTTTAGAAGTTTCCATAATTAAATAATTAATATTTAATTATGTGAGAAGTGAAAAAGGTGTGTAATTAAATATTTTATGATGTTTAATTTAAATGAAAGATGAGTTAGAAGAATATTCCATTATTCAAATTTAAACATTCAAACTTAGAATCATGATAATTAATATAAATAAATAATGAAATTTATTTAATTTAATTAAGAGGAAGATAGAAATAATTAAATAAACTTATTTATTTAATTAAACTAGAAGAATTAGAAAAAATGAACAATATAAATAAATAATTAAACTTATTTATATGTTGATGACTTTAGAATATTAATTAAATAATTCATATTTAATTAATTAACAAGTTTGATTAACTGTGACCATTTTTAGATGTATACATTTTTCCCCTATTTGAAGTGATGTATTTTATGCATTGCTTCAAAGAAAAAATCAGATTTTTAAAGTTTGCCCCTGACTTTGAAATTTTGACTGATGATGCTATATGCCCCCTTGGGAGATAAATCTCATGATTTGGGTGATACAGATGATAATTCAAAAGATTTGGAATGATTTTGAAGAGAATCATCGATTTATCTCTTGAAATGTCGCTTCACATAGTAAAAATAAAAATAACCTACCTTTTTAACCCCCTTAAGAGGTGGAAAAGGTAAAGTCATTGTCATTTGAACAGTAGCCTTTTGTGATTTTTAGTGTTCCGAGAAATAATTTTTGAGATGTCGATCCACTATGAGTGCCATCGATTTGAGTGAGCATTCTGTTATCAGAGACCAGCAGTGTATGGACCTCTGATAAGATTACATGATCCTTCTTTGTGAATTTTTTTACGAATTTTTCATTTTTATATTTTTCAAATTTTCTTTTTTAGCGCATAGGATTCCATTTTAGTGCATGTGAGGTGTAGATTAGCACATATAATAGATATAATAGCCCATTCAAATTAGCGCATTGATAGAACAATCTAGTGCATAGATGATTAGTTTAGCGCATCAATGAAATAACGCATAGGTGAAGACCACGCACATATGATGCTCAAGTAGGGCATAGGCTAGAATATAACATTGACTAGATAAATTAATACATACCCCTGATAAAATAGTGCATAGATGTTTTAGCACATCCATGGATAAAGTAGCACATTGACTGATTTAGCGCATTGATAGACTATTTTAGCGCATCCATGAATTTTTTCTGAATTTTAAATTTTGAGATTGATTTGATGATTTCTTGATGATTTTTTCTATATTAGACAAATTTTTTGATGTTGTTGATTAGCATCAAGGATAGATTAACTTGATTTTGGTGATGATATGATAAAAAATTTCTCATGTTTGAAAAATAAATAGTAAGATGATGATTCTGATAAATTTGCTTTCATGATTGAACAATAAATAGTAATGATGATGATGTTGGCCCGATTGGTTGCTAAATGTTTTTCCATGCATGAATGAAAAAAAATAGTAGAGGTTGATAAATTAGCCTTCCTGCTTGAAGCACAAATAGTAATGATATGTTGAGATGTTGATTTGATTTACTTGCTTGATTGACATGATTATTTGATTGATTGATCTTCGTTGTTGATAATCTAATGTTTTAATGATAATAGGAGGATTTTAAAATCCTCCAAATTACAAAGAAATTTCCCCACACATGGGAGATGATTCCCAGATTGACCCAACTAGAGATTGGGGTCATTGTTAGATGTGGGTTGGGTTACCTTCTTAGGATCTCTCAGTATAGGGTCAATAGGGCACTATTGACTCCCTATTGACTACATTAGTAGAGAGATGGCACAGTGAGCATAATACCTTTCACTTGTCAACTGGAGAGATTACTGTTACACCTGAGGATGTGTATAGGATTCTAGGCATTCTCGTGGTTGGCGCACTTGTGATTTATGATCACAAGGAGATCGGAGGTACAAATACCTTATGATGAGTCTTCTAGGATCCTCATGCTAGTGGATATGCGATTCCATGGAGAGATATGCTAGTGAGTTATTTCCCACTTCCATCAATTTTAGTAGGTTTCATTGGTGGCTTCCTTTGTGATAGGGAGGGTTGGAGGAATCACTCCATGATTCCTGCTCTAGGTCTTACCTTGGAAGACCTCTTGGTGTCTCACTTCACCACCTTCACCTATAGGACCTATTCCTAGTTTAGGTTCCCCTGGTTCTCCTTACCAACCCAACTACCATCACATACTCTTCCAACCAAGTCAACCTCGGTGCTTTGCTTGCAATTCTTCCCTTAGCCCTTAATCCACCCTAAAGGCTAACCTACTCCCAATACTAGAATTCATCTTTGAAAGGGTGTGGAGATGTTTCAAATAGGTTCACACCATCACATTATGGTTCTTGAGGGTCCACCTTACTTCATTTGCCCATCGCTTTCACCAAACCCTCATTTAGGGTTAAAAAGGCTACTAGCCCTAGGAGCCTCAATTAGGCCTACTTCTCCAAGGAAACAGGGTGTTACCCTAAATTATTCCAAGTAAACCCCAATATTTTCTTTGGGTTCCTAGTTCTATTGACCACTACTCCAAGATTTCTAAGGTCTTAGCCCTCAATTGCCTGTACACAGGCTCAACTCCCAATTTGGCAAAATTTGGTCTTTTGAAGCCTTTTCCTGACCTTACAGCAGACTGTCAAGCTTTACTTTCATTAGATGGACTGGTGAATCTTCCTCCTTCATGCTATGTCTTTGCAAGGCATTTATCTACTCTCTCCACACTTGACTTGATAGGAAATGATCACCCCTGCAAATCAAGTGCTCTGCACTTCTTGTCTTCCCTAGTCGGACACTTCTTGGCTCGCCTAGAAGAAGACTTCCATGGTATCTTTGTTGATATCTATGACTCCTAATCCTACCATATTTACATTCATGGAGTCTAGTCACAATTCCCAAGGGGCCATATAGTATGTACAGTGGGAATGTAAACTAAACCTCGATTTTCTCAAGCTGACTGGTTCAAATCAGCAACTAACGAAAAACAAACTATCTACCAATAGAACTTGAAACTGGACTAATTAACTATCTAATGGCACACAAAGCTTAAAAGACAATTGCACTACATCCTACACAATTCAAAGTGCCATGATCAATCCATGAACACACTATTCAAAGCAAAACTATGAAATTCACACTAAAAACCACTGTTTTCTTGATTTCAAAACATTGACACCAACTCGAATGCTTCCAACCTTGATTTCAGGCCAAGGCACACCATAAATAGGTCACAAAAAAATAGTTACTCCTTCCACTCAGCCATGTGCTCCGACCATAATATGGAAAAGTTGCAAAAAGGAACATTTTCCAACTACTTGCCAATGTCTAGAAACCTATGCAAATGAGTTCCCAAACTCATGAAACTTTTCCAAACATTAAACTAGTGAGAAAGACATGTTCCTAAGCTATATCATCTACTCAATGGTCAACATGACTTTCATAGAAACATACCAAAGATGCAAACCTAGATTGCCTAGTGGTCCACAATACAAAGTGTTCCAAGTGTTCCTAGACAACCTATGGGTGCTCCTGCACCATTCTCCCCCTCTCTACACAAACACTAAAGAATGTGAGGAGAGATCAGTGATACATCAATACCTTGTTTCTTGAATTGAGCTTCATCCACCCATGTAGCCTCAAACTCGAGTTTTTCCTTCCATTTGTTAAGATGCTCCATGTACACCCTATGCCTTGTCGACTTCTTCACTCTTGACTCCAAGATCTTCTCTGATTGTAGCTTGTCTTGAGTAGGTAAGGCTATGTTACACACATCCTTGAAGATATCCCTATTTTTCTGATCCATGTTAGTGACTATTCCCTTATATCTAATCAGATCAGCCATATTGAACACTGATGAAATGCCTAAATATGCAGGTAACTCCACCTTGTATGAATTCTTTCCATATTTGGGTAATACCTTGCATGGTCCCACTCTCTTCATCTGCAACTTGGTTGATGTTCCCTTCTGCAATTTGGATTTGTTGAGATGGACCATGACATAGTCCCCTACTGCAAATTGTAGATCTTTTCTAGACATATCCACCTTAGTTTTCAACTTGTGAGTAGCCTCAGTGACTGTCTTTTTCACCTGCTCTTGAATCTCCTTCATGGTCTAAGATCAATCCTCTACATGTCCACTCCTATGGTCCATAGCTCCTAGATCTCTGAGCTCACACACACCTCTTGGGTGCATTCCATACACTATTTACAAAGGACTCTTCCCTGTGGTCCTATTCACA
Organism: Sequoiadendron giganteum; assembly: GCA_007115665.2. NCBI lineage: Eukaryota > Viridiplantae > Streptophyta > Pinopsida > Cupressales > Cupressaceae > Sequoiadendron > Sequoiadendron giganteum. The sequence goes on from CM021105.1 coordinate 384,158,363, forward strand.
CTATCATTGTATGCATATTCTGCTTGTGAGATGACTAAATCCCATGTCTGTCCATACTCCTTGGTTAGGCATCTTGAAGGTTACCTAACACTCTATTAACCACCTCTGTTTGTCCATCGGTCTGAGGATGGTAAGCTGATCCAAAAGATAGGTTGGTACCTAATCTGCTCCATAGAGTCTTCCAAATATGACTCATGAACTTCACATCCTTGTTCGAGACAATGCTCAATGGAAATCCATGGATCCTTACAATTTCTTTGAAGAAAAGGTGAGCAATATAGATAGCATCATGGGTGGTTTTGCAAGGGATAAAGTGACTCATCTTACTAAATCTATCTACCTCCACATAGACACTATCAAACCCTGTCTTAGTCTTAGGGAGTCCTACCACAAAGTCCATGATAACACACTCCCATGGTCTATTATGAATGGGTAGGGGTTGATATAAACCTGCATTACTAGCTCCTCCCTTGGCTTTCATACACACTACACACTACTCCACATACCTCCTGACATCCCTTGACAACTTAGGCCAATAGTAGAACCTTTGCACTAGTTCCGTTTTCTTGTTGATGCCAAAATGTCCACTAAGACTACCATTATGCTTCTCCTGGATGAGATTCTCTCTCATTGATCCTTTTGGAACACATAGCTGATTCCCCTTGAATAAAAATCCACTCTGCAATGTATACTCTGAGTATTGACTATGAAAGTGATTCTCAAAGTCAGAACATACCTTGTAGGCTTCTGAGAAGTCTTCATCTTCCCCATAGAGATCCTTGAAACTCTCTATTCCAATGCTCTTTATCTGTATCTCTTGCACTGTCAGCAATCTCCTGCTTAGTGCATCTACTACCCTTTTTGATTGTCCCTTCTTGTGCTTGATGGTGAAAGTAAAAGCTTGGATGTATTCCATCCATTTCAAATGTCTATTGCTCAACTTCTCTTGAGTGTTGATATAGCTAAGTGCCTGATTTTCAGTAAAGAATATAAACTCTTTAGGTAGAAGATAATGCCTCCATTTCCTAAGTGACTATACTAAAGCATAAAGTTCTAGGTCATAGGTAGAATACTTCTTCTTAGCTTCATTGATATTTTCACTAAAGAAAGCTATAGGTCTGCCTTCTTGACTTAACACTCCTCCTCTTGCAACTCCACTGGCATCACATTCCATAGTAAACAACTTATCAAAGCTAGGTAATAAAAGAATAGGTTGAGTTGCCACTTCTTCTTTCAGTTTCTCAAAACCCTTCTCAGCTTCTTGAGTCCACTTGAACTTAGTCTTTAAATCACCTTTGATTGTATCAAGAACTGGTGCACATATGCCACTAAAGTTCTGACCTCTATCCCCGTGGTTGGTGTAGGCCAATTTAGGATAGCTTCCACCTTGCTTGGATCCATCTTCAATGATCCTTGTGACACTACAAACCCCAAATACACAAGTTCTTATTTGAAGAAATCACATTTCTCTAGGTTGATGGCTACCTTCTCTTCTTGCAATCTTCTAAGAACCAAATCCACATGCTTTAGATGTTCTTCTGCTATCTTTCTAAAGATGATTATATCATCAAGATATACCACCACAAATATCCTTGTAAATTATTTGAGCACTTCATTCATGAGCCTCATGAATGTGCTAGGGGAATTAGAGAGGCCAAATGGCATAACTCTCCACTCATACAACCCATCAGTTGTCTTAAATGTTGTCTTCCACTCATCTCTATCCTTGATTCTGATATGATGATACCCACTCTTGAGATCCAACTTGGTGAAGTACTGAGCTCCTCCAAGACAATCCATCAAGTCCTCAATCCTAGGAATAGGAAACCTATACCTGATTGTGATTCTATTTATAGCTCTAGAATCAGTGCATAATTTCCACTTTCCTCCTTTCTTGGTTGCTAAGACCACTGGTACTGGACATGGACTGATTCTCTTCCTAATTAATCCTTGATCCAACAACTCCTCCACTTGCCTAGCTACTTCTAGGTTTTGATATGGTGTTAGCTTGTAAGCTGCTTTGTTTGGTAATGAAGCTCCTAGTATGAAGTCAATCTGATGACTAATGGCTCTCTTTGGAGGTAAGGTTGCTGGTGTCCCATCACTAACTATGTCCTTGAACTATTCTAACAACTTTTGGACTGCTCCATGTATGACTAATTTCTTATCCTTGTCTTCTTCCTTGGGTTACAACATAACCAAATATCCTTCATGTCCTTGATGTAGGTTGTTAATGAACTCTTTATCAATGCTTAATAAGACACTAGGGGTCTTTGACTATCCATCTTCCTCATCTGATAGTGACTATAATTTAAATGTCTTTCCATCCTTCTTGAAAGAAATGGTGTTCTGTTTCCCATCATATATGGCACCTCTGTCATACTGACATGGTTTTCCCAATAGTAGATGGAATGCATCCATGGGTAACACATCACAAATCAACTTATCCTTGTACCCTCCAATGGAGAACTCCACCGTTGTTTGTTCATTGACAAGAACACTCTGCCCTTTGTTCAACCATGTTACTTTGTAAGGGTTAGTGTGGGTTACCTTCTCCAAATTCAACTTCCTTACTACCTCTTCTGGGATTATGTTATCAGTAGACCCTGAGTCCACTATAACCTTACACACCTTTCCAAGAATTTTTCACCTTACCCTGAATAAGGCTCTCCTTTGCTTTGGCTCTTCCTTGATCGATTGTCTGATCAAAACTATTATAAACATTAGGTTCTCCCCCATTTCTAATTTAATGTGGTTAACCTCAGGTGATTTGGTACTCATGGTCTCATCTTGAGCATATGCCACTCTCTTTTCTACATTTGATGAAGAGGCTTTCTCTGGGCACCTATAAGTTGGATGTCTTGTTTGACCACAATTATAACACTTCATATAGCAAAGTATGAGTTGCTTCTTCCTTCTCCTCTTCCTCTATTTGATCCTCCTTGAGATCCTCTACCTCTTCCATAACCTCCTCTAGAAGGTGTTTCACTTCCATGCTCTATGAGTTTGGATTCTCCTTGGTTTCTTTGTTCAGTTCCTCTACCTTGATAGCCACCTCTATGTCCTCTTTGATCTCTGCCTTTGCCTCTACTCTTGGAAGCCTGGTCTTTTTTCCTCTTGCTTCTTTTGTCAATCTTAATGGCCAATTGGTAGCATTGGTGTACTATCTTGGGACTTAAAAGAGTCATCTCCTCTTGAATGTTCCACTTCAATCCGTTAAGATACCTAGCCACCTTGAGACTTTCATCTTTTGAAACATTAGACCTCATTCAAAGTTTTTGAAACTCCTCAGTGTAGGTGTTCACATCTTGGTCTCTTTGTCTCAAGCTTTGCCTCTTCTTATGCAACTGAATCTCATAATCATCTAGCATGTATGCTTCTCTCACTCTGGCAACCATACCCTTCCAAGTTGAAATAGGCTTCTTGCCTTCCTTTTCCCTCTCTGTCTAAATGAATTTCCACCATGTCAAGCCATATCCTCTCAATCTTGATTTGGCCACCTTCACTATCTATGTTTCAGTGACTCCATCACACTCAAAATGGTTTTCCATGCCCTCTATCCAATCCATGACTACATCAACTTCTTATTTCCCACTAAACAGTGGTATGCCTTCAAGTGCTTTCCCACTCAAAGCTTTCAATGCCTTCAAGAACGATTATTCTTGCAAAAAAGGGTCATGTTCATGGGTCTTGTCTTCCTCTGCAACCTCTTCACTCTTTGGTACCCTGCCTTCCAATCTATCACTGACCTCTTCGGCCTTGGTCTGCACATTACTCAATGCTTGCTCAGGTTGAGCTAGTCTTTCCCTCAATCTCCTATTTTCCGCCTCTTGATCTTCGACCTTCTTTTCCAACTCAATGTTTGTCACCATGGTTGTGGAACCACTGGATTCAAGGTCTGACATACAAGATTCTATCCCAAATCTTTAACTTGCTCTGATACCAATCTGATAGGGAGGGTTGGAGGAATCACTCCATGATTCCTACTCTAGGTCTTACCTTGGAAGACCTCTTGGTGTCTCACTTCACCACCTTAACCTATAGGACCTATTCCTAGTTTAGGCTCCCATGGTTCTCCTTACCAACCCAACTACCATCACATACTCTTCCAACCAAATCAACCTTGGTGCTTTGCTTGCAATTCTTCCCTTAGCCCTTAATCCATCCCAAAGGCTAACCTACTCCCAATACTAGAATTCATCTTTGCAGGGGTGTGGAGATGTTTCAAAAAGGTTCACACCATCACATTATGGTTCTTGAGGGTCCACCTTACTTCATTTTCCCATCGCTTCCACCAAACCCTCATTTAGGGTTAAAAAGGCTACTAGCCCTAGGAGCCCCAATTAGGCCTACTTCTTCGAGGAAACATGGTGTTACCCTAAATTATTAAAACTAACCCCCAATATTTTATTTGGGTTTTTGGTTCTATTGACCACTACTCCAATATTTCTGAGGTCTTAGACCTCAACTACCTGTACATAGGATCAACTCCCAATTTGGCAAAATTTGGTCTTTTGAAGCCTTTTCCTGACCTTACAGTAGACTGTCAAGCTTTCCTTTCATTAGATGGATTGGTGAAGCTTCCTCCTTCATGCTATGTCTTTGCAAGGAATTTATCTACCCTCTCCACACGTGAATTGACAAGAAATGATCACCCCTACAAATCAAGTGCTTTGCACTTCTTGTCTTCCCTAGTCGGACACTTCCTAGCTAGCCTAGAAGAAGACTTCCATGGTATCTCCGTTGCTATCTATGAATCCTAATCCTACCATATTTACATTCATGGAGTCTAGTCAAAATTCCCAAGGGTTCGTACAGTATGTATAGTGGGAGTGTGAACTAAACCTCCATTTTCTCAAGCTGACTAGTTCAGATCAACAACTAAAGGAAAAAAAACTATCTACAAATAGAACTTGAAACTGAACTAATTAACTATCTAATGGCACACAAAGCTTAAAAGACAATTGGACTACATCCTACACAATTCACAGTGCCATGAGAAATCCATGAAAACACTATTCAAAGAAAAACTAGGAAATTCACACTAAAAACCACTATTTTCATGATTTCAAAACTTTCACACCAACTCGAATGCTTCCGACCTTGCTTTCAGGCCAAGGCACACCATAAATAGGTCACAAACAAATAGTTACTCCTTCCCTTGGGTCATGTGCTCCAACCATAATATGGAAAAGTTGCAAAAAGGAACATTTTCCAACTACTTGCCAATGTCTAGAAACCTATGCAAATGAGTTCCAAAACTCATGAAAATTTTCCAAACATTAAACTAGTGAGAAAAACATGTTCCTAAGCTATCTCATCTACTCAATGGTCAACATGACCTTCATAGAAACATACCAAAGATGCAAACCTAGATTGCCTAGTGGTCCATAATACAAAGTGTTCCAAGTGTTCCTAGACAACCTATGGGTGCTCCTGCACCACTTTGTCCTAATCGCAGGTCAAAGGGACTATCAGCAGGTTGGGGTTGGATATTGGAAGAGATGATCCTTCATCAAACAAGATATGCATGGGGATCCTGCATGCTTTCCCATCTATACCATGATCTTCATCAGGTGGTATATACAGATGGGAAGAGTATATCTTCTAGGGTTACACTACTTCAAATCTAGGCATGGGAGCACATATCCATCACCCGCCCTATTGTATAGAGAGATCTCTCGCTTAGCTATCCATATGTATATGCGCATACAGGTTCCCTTGTTCAGCCTATGCTAGGCAAGTTAGAGTATTGATGGTGTATGATAGATGATATGGATACAGTCATCTAGAGACCATATCTTGACTACGAGGCATGGGACGATGATGACATAGAGCTACCCTATTGTGGTATATCGAGATACTTGATTGGTCGTACCCCCTTCATTATTGAGAATTTTTTGGTTATGCAGGTACTTAGAGAGTATGGACAAGTTTAGATGATGTTGCAGGGTGTGGCTCATTATGCTAGATGTGGAGAGGATTTTCTAGAGTGGGATCCCTTCATCATGTATGAGGTAGATAGAGCAAAGTATACTGAGCTATAGCAAGAGTTTTGGGCCATTCATCCAGAGGTGATAGATGCAAACACGATATATGATTATGCGACATATTTTTACACGCATCCATTTCATAGATTGACCAATCTAGATGAGCCTGCCCCAATATTAGGTGGACTAGTTTTATGGCAGGCACGACAGCAGCCACAAGCACAAGTAGAGAAACCACACAGAGGAGAGGAGGATATAGGCAAGGTGGCCATGGATGTCGATGAGGAGGAGGATGAGGAAAAATTTGAGGATGATGATGATGATGGGGATGATGGAGGTGATGGAGGTAGAGCTTTCTTCGATGTACCTTTTAGTACTACACCTTGTATAGCTAGAGTGGTGGAGTAGTTGAGTACTTCAGCGCCACATATTACTATTAGGGCTTTATCACAAGGACAAATTGACACACTTCAAGCACAGGTCGAGGCTCTTCAAAGCCAACTAGCATAGGCATAGGCCACCATTAGCTAGCTACAGGCATAGATTGTACAACCACCACCTCCTGACCCATAGATAGCCCAACTTACTACAGAGTGGGATAGCTTTAGAGAGTGGTGTATTCCAATAGAGGGGGTAGAAAAGAGACTCCTAAGGTCAGTTAAGAGTACCTCTATTGGAGAGGTTGTTGCAAAGGGAATGGAGACTGCCCATCAGGTGGAGTACTACATGATGAGATATTTTGAGGTAGTACCCACTGAGTAGAGGATAGCCTACACATAGTCAAGTACTCGATCACATAGCCACTCATGTAGTCATAGCAAGAGTGCCACCAAGAGTGTGGGACATCCTATTAGATGAGAGATAGGTGATTTTGGTAGTAGATATCTAGCAATACCCACCACCTCTAGAGGCAACAATAGTCATGCTTCACATCTAGATGCCCCTCAGTGATGATTACAGATACACCTGTTCATTGTATTTTATATATCTTGTTCAAAAATTTGATATCCTTGTACCAAGGACATATATCTTGATGAGATTTATGATATTCAATGGCAAATTTTTTGATATGCATGTGTCATTGGTGATTTTTATGATGAATGATTATGTATGCATTTTTATTTCTATATGTTATACTATATATGATTATGCATACTTATGGATGATGAATTGTTAATGGATGCATATGATATGAACTATGATGATGATGCAATGTAAATGATTTGATAGTTCTACATGATGTATGTAGTATGTATGTAATGAATGCAATGAATGCACTTTTTCTATTCTCAATGTATGATTATGCAAATGATGCTTGATTTAAATTGATGATGAAAATTATATATGAAATGATATGAAAATGAGGCAAAAAATTGACAATGATGATAGAAATTATTATGATAACAAATGATGTTGAAAATGATATGAATGAATGATATGAAATGATTTATATGTAGATACTAATGTGCAAATGATATGATGTAAATGTGATATAAATAATAATAATGATAATGAAAAGGAATGGTAACTAATAATGATAATGTTGATAATGATAATGATATGAAAGTTAATAAATGGAAATGTATGATGCAATTGAATGATCATCATAACCTAAATGATGATATAAAATGAAATATGAAAATGATAATGAAATGAGATGTGATAAATGTCCAAGTGTACTCAATCGATGTCTTAAAAAGAAATATGTATTATTTCCAACCTCCAAAAATATTTCATACAACCAATGAAAACAAAAATGAATGTAATCTAAATGAATCAATGCAATCGTAAAATTTCTAAATGAAGTATTTAACTATTGTCATTCTGTAAACCAATTTTGTGCATAATTTTCATCATTGGGACTTTTGATATGTTGAAAGTTAGTACAAGCATCAACAGGGATGTTAGCACCGAGGATGACCTGAGTACTTCTTTCGTGATGTTTGATATAGCAAGTTAATACACACATCGAGGTATAATTGAACCAAGATGACCTGAGTATTGTTTGCATAAACAGACAAAAGTTAACCATTTTCTTATGCAAATCTTGAAATATCACTATGTTTCATTAACAAACTTGGACAATACTAGCGATTAGCTTACAAACAACAATCAAAGAAAAATCATACTCCTTCCTTGTGATTCTAGTTTAGTACATCATTGAACCACTCCAAAGATATGATGTCATTAAATGTCAAAACAACAATTCAAATTATGCCTTAAGTTTGTCATTTATTTTATTTCAGATTAAGATCATCCAGTTTGTTTAGTCTCCTATCTGATAGCTGTTTTGACCTAGTCTAATTGGAAAGCTGATTTCCCCCAATGAATTTTCACTTTGACTTTGTATAAGACACATCCTAATGGTAAGGATAATCGCTAATCATCAAGCCATGATGAGATCCTTCTTGTTTCAAGGAGATGTTGAGCGCATCATGTGAATATGATGGCTATGCATGCATGTGATGCCGATGAAAAATGGATATGAGTAATTTAGAATGTATTGTAATAGATGGGAGAGCCAACTCAATCACAAATAGTGCCTGTTTTCCAAGTTCTCACTATTTGTTTTTATTGCACTTTTTCTGATTTTTTTCTCTTTTTTGCCTTTTCTCTTTTTTCTCTTTTTTATTTTTTTTGTATTATGTCAAAAGGACACCTGTTTGCTAGGTTTTCACCTTGATGACAATTTTCTTCATGACATTTTCCAATTTTAATGAATTTTTTCATGACTTTTTATACTGTTTTTGGCATTTTTCAAGAATAAAACTTCTTCAGGTGAATGTTGTTGGTTGGATCTTCAAACAGGTCCCCTTCTGGAATTGATAATTGATATGCCCCTGATACATATTTTTCAATGATGACAAATGGACCCAACCAATTGGGTTCGAACTTTCCTTTCTTTTCCTGCTCTTGCTGATTATGAGGGTTTTCTTTGAGAACCAAATCACCCACTTGAAAATCTCGTGGTTTGACTCTGTGATTATAATTGTGGGACATAACTTGTTGATACCACTTTAAATGATTAGCTACACTTTGTCGCCACTCGTCAAGCAGTTCCAACTCTTGTAATCCTCATCATTTATGAGCCCCTTCAGTGATACTCAAAGTGAGGGAATCTCAACTTCCAATGGAAAAATGGCTTCTGTTCCATAAACCAAAGCATATTGGGTAGCACCTATTGGCATGTGAATGGTGGTTCTGTATGCCCACAATGCTGGATTTGATTGGACATGCCAATCACGACCGAAGTCATTTATTATTTTCTTCAAAATCTTTGGAATTGTTTTGTTTGAAGCCTCTACTTGACCATTTCCCTTTGGATAATAAGGCATAGAGAACCTGTGTTGGATGTGAAATCTTTCACAAAGCTCATCAACATCTTTATTTTTAAAAGGTCTTCCATTATCTATGATAATAGAGTTGGGAATGGCATACCGACATATGATATAGTTCAAAATGAAGGATGAAATCTATTTGCTAGTAATAGTTGTTAAAGGGATAACCTCAATCCACTTAGTAAAGTACTCAATGGTTGTGATAATGAACTTGTGTCCATTTGATGATGATTGATTTATCTTTCCAACTAGATCCAATCCCCACTAAGCAAAAGGCCATGTTGTGGTGAAGGGTTGAAATTCCTTAGCAGGAGCGTTAATGAGATTCCCATGAATATGACATATTGAACATTTCTTCACAAAGATGAATGATTATTTTTCCATGGTTAGCCAATAGTAACCCATTCTAACAAGTTTATTTGCTAAGGTTATTCCACTTGAATGAGTCCCACAAATACCACCATGAACCTCTTGTAAGGATTTTTTTGATTCATCACATTCGAGACATTGAAGGAGGGTACCATCAAGACCACATTAGTACAAGATGTTAGCAATTAGGGTGTAACAAGAATATTGGCATATGAAATTCCTTTTCTGATTCCTAGAAAAATCTAAGGGAAAAGTGGTATCCTTTGGATAAGCATAGATTTGGCCATACAAGGGAGAATCAAAACCAGTTAGGTGAAAAATTATTTCGGTTTCTGGATTATCATAGGCCAGAGAAAACAATTGTTCCACCAAAAAATCATACCATGCTTGGTTCTCTAATAGCTGGAGTAGTGTTGCACTTGTAGCCATGGCATCCACAACTTTATTAACAGTACATGAAATTTGTATGAACTTGATAGCAACAAAGTATTTCTTGAAATCATCCACCATATTTTTGTAAGGCACTAACTTGTCATCTTTAGTTTGATATTCATCATTTATCTAATTTATGACAAGATATGAATCAACAAAAACTTGCAGTTTTGTGATTCTCCAATCTAATGCAATTCTCATTCCAATTAATAGTGCCTCATACTCAGCTATGTTATTTGTACAAGGAAACATCAACCGATAAGATTTTGGAATTGTATGTTCTTGAGGTGTGATGAAAAGAATACCTACCCCCAAGCCATGTTGAGTGTAGGATCCATCAAAATAAAGTGCCCATGACTGTTCAATGATTGTTGTAAAAACATTAGCATTAGGAAAATCAATGTGTATTGGATGTTCTCCCTGTATTGGTGCCTCTTCCAACTGATCTACTATTACTTGTCCTTTGATATCCTTCTGATCCACATAATTAATTTCAAATTCACTTAGGATCATGACCCATTTAGCCAATCTACGAGTTAGGGTTTCCTTACTAAGAAGATATTTTAAAGGATCAATCTTAGCCACAAGTTTTATTATATGAGCTAGCTTATAGTGTCACAAATTTTGATAAGTAAACACTACTTCCAAGAAAGATTTTAAATGAAGGTGTAATTTAGCTCAAGGCCTGTCAATGTTCTATTGATGTAATATATTGCTCACTCCTTTCCTATTTTGTCTTCTTGTAACAATAATTCTCCTAAGGACACTTTCATGGTAAATATACAATATGAGTGGTGTACCTTGCATTGGTGGACTCATTAGATAATGCTTTATCTGATCAAACGCTACTTTACACCTGTCTTCCCATTTAAATGGAATATTCTTATGTAACAGATGAGTGAATGATAAACTCTTATCTGCCAGTTGTGCAATGAATCTTCTGATGGATTGGAAATGTCCCTATAATGAGTGTAGTTGACAAATGCTCCTTGGTGGAATCAAGGATTGCTTGTACCTTATTTTGATCCACATTAATTCCCTTTTCTAACACAATATAACCTAGCAACTTTCCATATTTCACCCTAAAGAAGCATTTCTTAGGATTAAGTCCGACCTTAAACTTTTCCATTCTGAATTTTTTTAAGATACAATAGCTATATGTCCTTCCCTTGTGTTTGATTTGGCCAGGAGATCATCTACATAATCTTGGATGAATGTGTGCATCATATCATGAAAAATTGTAGTCATTGCTCAGTGGTATGTAGCTCTTGCATTCTTTAGTACAAACGACATAACGTTCCAACAACATGTACCCCAAGGACATGTGAATGTTGTTTTATCTTGATCTTCTGGCGCAATATTTATCTGGTTATATCTATAAAATCCATCCATTAATGAATACATAGCATGTCCAACATTCAAATCAACAATCATATCAATGTTTGCCAGAGGGAATCGTATTTTGGGCATGCTTTGTTTAAATCCTTGAAATCTGTACAAATTCTGATCTGTCCATCTGGCTTTGATATAGGTACAATATTGGAGATCCATTCCGCATAGTCTATAGAATGAAACCTACATCTAATAGTTTCATTAACTCCTCTTTGACCAATAATGCAACATGTGGGTGCATTTTTCTTAGTTTCTACTTCACAAGTTTTTCCCCCTGCATATTGGATAAATGATGCATGATGAGATCTAGATCTAACCCAGGCATATTTGTGTATGACCATGCAAAATTGATTTGATTATTCTCAAGGAATTTTGTGAATCTTGGGATTTCCTCTTTTGTCACTGATGCAGCAAGTTGCAAGAATTTGGGTTGTGTCATGGTACCTATATTGAGTGCCTCCATTGGTTCTATCAAAATAGAAGACCTTTCCTGATAGTGCTCAAGAAGAGTGTCAAGTTTTCCATCCTCTAGTGCCTTTGAAAGTTTTTCACTATTGGATATGCTCTTTATTTTTCTCTTTTCATGATCTAATATTGCCCTTGTTAGGTTTTCACAATTAGATCCTTCTTTTATATTATTAATTTTGTAGCTGAGAAACTTGGCACTTTCCTATTTGAAATTTTGATCTTGTGATTTGCTGGTGGAACCTATTTACGAGTTGGATGAACAAAGGAAGTTTACAATGGTTTCATCATTGGGAAAAGTTGGGATATCAATTGGTGCAATTTTTTCCCAATCAATGAGTTTGGGATGGACTAAGGTAGTTGGGTAAGGTCAATAGTGGTTAAGGTCATGATACTATTATAGTTTTCGCTATGAGGAAGATCTATGATGGTATCCTCCAGCCGATTATCTATTTCATTTTGAATCGAACCATCATCACTTGAGTCATGATCGCTTTGTAGGACATAATCAAGTGGAGGCCTTGAGCTTTCCCCTTATGTGACCATGGGTGTGTGTTTGTGTATAACATCTACTTGTTTGTCCTTCCAAAATTTATCATCAAAAATGGTGTCCCATTCATAATCATTGGAGTTAGTATCAAAATTATTTTCCTGTATTCTAAGAACTGTTTCAGCTAACTCCTCATTGGATTCTCTTTGTACTATTTTTTCCTTTGCATCCTCACCATATCCTAACCCAATTTTATCTCTAGGGTGCATTGTTTTTAGTCGGATAGGTTCAACAATACCTTCTCTTCTCTTGCCTATAGGGCCATTTCCTTCATAACCCATTTGTTGCATTATTGTATAACCCTTTCCATATTGCTCAGTGGGTAACTTGACATGTTGGACTGATTCATCTTCATCTTTATAGAGACAATCAAGGATAGCCCTATCTTCTATTTCCTTTTCTTGAGTATCTACCTTGATAAATCTTCCATCAAACTTGGTGATAGGATCCGAAGCTTGTATGCCTGATGTTGAAGTTGTTGTATCCTATTGTATGGATGTTAATGGTTGACCATGTAATCTTAGGGACACGGATAAATTAGAGAGACATAGAGAATATTCTTCCACCCCATTATCTTTTAATTTTAGCTTGGTGCCAAAATTATTTATCATTTCTCTTGCTTGCTCACTATGTTTAGATGTAGAAATTACCAAAGCCTCTCTATTATGCAGGACAAATGTATCTTGAGTTGCTCTAAGGTTAGAACAAATCTGATTACTAATATGGTCACTTGTTATTGTTATTTCTTGTCCATCATATGGAAAATTTAAACATTGATGATACATAGATGAAATTTGCTTGCATATCATGGATCCATGGATGACCCAGGAGTATGTTATAGGATAGATCCCAATCTAGGACCTGGCAAAAAGTATTCTTCACAATAGGTCCCACTCTGATTGGTAGCATGATGAGGCCTTTGGAAGCTCTTTCATCATCATCGTATGATTTGATTGAAATTTTCATTCATGGATCTATGGATTCCTCTAAATATCCCAAAGCAAGGACCAATTTTAAGGTACAAATGTTTAATCCAGCACCCCCATCTATTAAAACACATCTGATTCAGGCTTTATGAACCATGACCTCTAGATAAAGTGATGAATTATGGGGATGGATCATGGAGGAGTCATCCTTTTCAGTGAAGGATAAACATGTGGGCATGGACAAGTGTCCCACAATGGCTTGAAATTCATTGATATCTAGAGGGTGATCCCACAATATTGGTTTACAATTTTTGGGAAAACTAGACACCGAACTAATATTTATTAGGTAAAGCTTCACTTTAAATCTCCTATAAAAGCTAATCCGTGAGGAATTTGAAGATGATGAAAACTAGTGATTTGTGATTTTTTGTTTATAGATTCTAAATATATATTTTTCATTTTTTTTGGAATCAAATTGCACTTATTTTTCCATCTCCTTCAAAAACTTGTTTTTTTTTAAATAGAATTTTAAAGGAGTGACGCTCACCATATACATCATAACTTTTTTTTTATGAAGGATAAAATTATATTCTTTTTGAATTTAGATTTGTAACTATGATATCTAGCACTTTCATTGTATTTTATAGTGTTTTATTGAATATTTTTTCCTTAATCAAGTTTTGAAGTCAAAAAAATTACAATTCAGACATAGGAAGACCGTATACAACATAAATTTTTCTGTATGTATTGAAATTCAATTTTTTTTCTTTAATGGATCAAGGACATCAATACCTAGCCCAAACAATTTTTTAAAAAAAATTAGTTTGATAATCTACTATTTTTCCACATGTGTAGAATATGGAACTTGATTTTCGGTGGAAAACCTATGTTTAATAAAACTAAAAAAACACATACATAATAAAACCAAAAGACATTAAAATTATATTCGTTTGATAGCTTGCTCTGAGGAATACCATCTTCCAGTTGGATCTATGAAGTCTCCTCCATTTTCATCCTCAACTTGAGCTTTGAAGGGAGAAAATTTGGAGTCTTTTTGTGTCAGAGGGTGGGAATTTGGGAAAAGGGGGGTTCAAGCAAACCTAAGGGGTTCACTCGAACCCCAAAGTGTTCGATCGAACCAGAATTCAAGCGAACCCCCTTTCGACAATGAGAAACACAGGCTCCCACATGCAAAGGGGTTTTATCTAACCCCAGTTCGAGCGAACCCCTTTTTGGTTCGTTCGAACCTTGAGTTCACCTTAACCCTTCAAAATGATTTTTTTTTGCATGGGTGAGTTTTTTTGGAAGTTTTCCTTCCTCACTCAAATTGTAAACCAATTTTGTGGGTTCACCCCAAATGAGGAGACACAGTTGTGTCAAAAAGTGCCTTTTCCAGAATTTCCTTATGGGCTAGTGATATTTTGAGCAGCTCCAAGATAGAAATTTGGGCCAATGTTTTTCATAGTTGATCGATCAAATTGTACTGACTTGGAGGGGGAATTGCCCCCTTAGATGAACTTCCTTTTACAATGATCTTGGATTGTCCCCTTGTTGTAGCATTAACCTCTTGATATTATTTATTTCCTTTGATCCTAATAGCATTGATTTTTTGATTGTCAGTGTAAGTATTATTGATAATGGTGTCATAGACATGGTTCACATTCTTGCCTTTGTCACCCAAAGATTCCCCTTTTTTACAGTTGGGGAGAGGATCCTTGAATGCTTGATGATTATCATTAGTATTATGTCCCTCAACCATTATGGTATGGTTATCGATCAAATCTTGAACAAGATTCTTTAACCTTTGGCAATTACTTGTCTTGTGACCCGTGCATCTATGATAATCACAAAAGTTTGAGTGATTCCACGATGGTGGTTTAACGCGAGGGTCAAAATCTCTTTGTGGTGGAAATATGATAAAATTTTGATTCAACAGTTCTTTAAGAATTTATTCCAAAGATTGGCCCAAGGGAGTAAAACTCTGTTGATTTAAAAAGAATTGAGATCAGGGTGCATTTGAGTTTTGATTATTGCCAAAATTATTACCGTGATTATTAGTCACATAATTTCCTTGGTTGGAATTGTTTCTTTGGTTACTAGAATTTATAACATTATTGGTATGTTGGACACCTAATACATTAAGAATGGTAGGATTCACATTCGTGTTGTTAGCATCTACTACCCCATCATTCACAACATTTTTATTTCGAGTCCACAATCGTGACTTGTCGTTATTGTTGCTATTGTTGTTGTTGTTGTTATACGAATTTGGAATTTCTTTACCAATATTTAAAACTCCACGCTTGACCAAGGCAGGCTCAATCGTAATTGCATTTTCAATCAATTTTTCAAACAATTGAGGATAATTGAGATTTAGCCTATAACTCATCTCTTGATTCAGACTATCGATAAAGATCTCCATCTTTTCCTTTTCAAGAATAGGACAAGAATAGCTGGCAAACAACCTTCTCCACCTTTGTAAGAATGTGGTGAAGCATTCCCTAATATTTTGTTTTACTCAACATAAATCAAGCATAGTTATTTACTGTTGTATATTGTAGGATTACTACGATATGAACTTATTTATTAAATCCTCAAATATTTTGATGGGGGGAGTGATCTTGGAAAGGCACTCCATGGATTGTCCACCCGGACTTAATGGAAAAAATCTCATTATGTAGGTATCTTCATGAGAGAATTCTAAGCTCATATTTCAGAAATCCCTCACATGATCAATGGGATCTGTTTTCCGATCATACCTATCAAACTTTGGGATTTCACAATGTTTTGGAAAAGGAATCATGCTAAGAATCTTGTCAAATGGATATGGTCAGATATCCTCTAAAACATATTTCTTTGTTATACCCCCTTGTATTTCCTTTATTTTCCCTTGTAATACTCTTATCTATTGAGTAAGACCACTAAAATCATTAAGGGGGGCTTCAGGATCCTCCCTAATCCATTCTATGTCAAAATCAATAGGTAACTTAGCTCCTTGATTAGCTAATGAAAGGAAATATCTTTCCTTGTTTTGTTCCAAAATCATTTCCATGAGAGTATGGAATTGAGGATCCTATTATGCTTCTTGAAGCTTTTCTTCTGTTATCTTATCAGTATTAGGATTATCCTCAGTGTAAAGTCTGTGAAAAGGATTTTCTTCATTATTTATTTTATCACCCATGTTTATCCCCCACTTTAGTGAGAGGTGGAACTTTCTTCAAATTCACACTAAAGCAGAAAAACTCACATCAAGAGGGGTCCAAGTGTACCAATGCTAGTAAGATAGGACAACAATGATCAAGAGGGATGATCAACATCCCAGGATAAGGATATTATGGTAAAGTAACATAAGAACAAGAGAAAACACATTTGAATGATATATGAAGCAACAACAAGGTACAAGCATACACTACCAAAGACATAAAGAAGAAAGAAAAACAAAAACAAAAAGGGGTGGATCAAGCTCTGACCGTTTTTCCTATAGGTTGTGGATTAGATCTAGGTTGTTTTTTCCAAAACCTTTTACAAGTGGAACATGATGTCCACTATGCAAATGGAAGGCACACTCACAAGGGCTATTGGAAACTCAAACCATCCACTAGGTGAGCCCCTAGTGAGACAGATATGCACGTAGTCAATATGTGCTCACACAAAAAAGAAAGAGGCTATGGGAAAGTCATGCCTAAGTTTTTATCCCATACATACAACCATACCAAAGCTATACCTCGTGATAAATTTGATAAGGCCCCACACAACACAAATAGTAGGATCCATGAGGCAAGCAAAAATTTGTATGCTTGACACCCATAAGTGAACAAGGTGGCTCCACAAGTAAGAAAAAATTATTATGCAAGGTGACAATATAATAGATGTTATCAATAAAAAATAGTGTAAGATATGTTCAAATGAGTTTTACTTGTTCATGTAAGGTATTAACTTAGGGAACATTGTTCCTATTGTCTCCAAGAGAGGACCAATCGAAGAATAGAATATTCATAACAGGGGGAATGCAGTGTGTCACATCAAACCACTAAGAGGAATATAATATGCTAAGAGATATCACACTCTTGAGGGAAATTACACCCAATATCACCACAAATTAAAAGACACATTGCATTAAGTAAGAAGAGTAGACAATGAAACAAGAGTAAAAAAATAATAATGCGAATGTATGCCCCCACTTCAAAGAAATTACTAAACACCATGTTGCGAAAAATTAATTTAAAGTAGAAAATGATAAATGCCAAAAATAATGAGGACATGAGAGCTTATTTGGAAAGCACTATGCCAAGTCATATGTTTCCAAATGAAGCTACATCATGAAAAAGGGTTGTCCCCAAAATAAAATCACAAAAATAACACATAAGGGATCCATGGATTCAGGATCAGTATGTCTTTGCTACAATTTTTTAAAGAGCTCGGAAACATCATCATTACCCAAATACTCATGGAATGGGAAGAATGACACAAAAAGAGAAAAATAAGAGAAAATATTTTGGGTTAACATGGAAGAGACCTAAATGTTGTGATGCCTTGTATCATCCCTAAAAGGAAAACACAAGATAAATGAAAAATTTAAAAGAAAATATTTTGGTTCAACATGGAAGAAACCTAAATCTCTCAACAACTTGTGTCATCCCCCAAAAGGAAAATATGAGACAAATGAAAAGATAAAATTTTACGACATAGAAAAAAATGCAGGTACACATAGAGGAATGTTTCAAAGAGAGAGGTACATCAAACAAAATAGTATGGGGGCTCATATTACGCACATGCAATCACACACATAACATGAAAAAGAAAACAAAGACCGGACTAGTAAGGCACATGTGATTCAACCTATTAGCAATTCACTCGCAACCCAATCTTGTTCATCATATACGTAAGGTAGACAACTAGCCAATGGGATAACTTCAAGTGTGGTACTAGGAAAAGGCTATCTAATTCTTTCCCCCACTATGTCCAAGACAAGAATGAGTCAAGTTAGGTGATGAGAAGGAGATCCTTGCATTTTGAAATGATATGCAATGAATGTAAAGCATGTAATAGTGAGAATTTTATGATCCTATAGTTCTATTACATGGCAAGGAGTGAAAAGACCTTCTTTAAGGGACTATTTCTAACATACCAAGTTCCTCAAGAATTCTTCTTAAAGTACAACATTCATCGATGAGATGCCCAAGAGTCCTATGATATGCACAATAATTGTTATTTTTAGGTTTGTTGGTTCTACTAGGAGGTGGCATTGTAATCCAACCTCTGTTAATAAGTTCTTCCAGTTTCCATTTTATTTGTGTTAGATTTGTAGGAATGGTAAGTCTTTAAATTTTTAAAGCTTTTATTTCTTGCTAAATTCATCAATTTATTGAGTTAGATGTTGAGAAGTAGGATCTAAGTTAATCCTATCATCTCTATCATCATTACGAGGCTTTGGTTGTTCTTTAGGAAGGAGGATATTTATATCAAGAGAAGGATCTTGATATCCTAACCCTTTGGTGTCTATAGTTGATATTTTCTCTAGGATTTGACGAATTTCATGCTCACTTGTTGTATCACATCCTTTTTTTCTTAATATCATAAATCTTTTTCCATATGTTTGTTCTACATTGATAGGAGTGTTGGTCACTTTGTTAACATAATATTTTTGAATGTTTGCTTGGTTAGAGGTGCTAGGATCATCTATTGTATGGAGCTTAAGCTCAATTTGTGTCTCAATTTTAGGATGTAAAGGGCCAAACATCTCAAGTTGTTTTGGTTGTTTCATAGAAGGGTAGAAGGATTAATTAGTCTCCAGGTTGTTAAGGAAATCATTAATGAAGTTTTTCATGTTGTCATCATCTTCTCCAATGATTTCAACATCATGAGGAGGACATGCATTAGGATTTTATTGAGCATGAGTGAGTTAAATTTCATTAGGGTCATTTCCAAAGGGACAACTTGACACATCCAATAATGATTTCAAAGACATATAAAGCTTACCAAAGCACATAACCATGATGAAATACAATGTACTATAACCTAGATTCAAATATGTAAATGCAATCTTGAAATTATGCAATGCACGAAATGAATTGAATGAAGCTAGGTATAGTGAAATAAATGAAACAAAAAATTAGTAAACAAAAACAAAGATCTAAGAACAAAAATAGAAGCACGGAAATAAGGTTTTTAATGTTGTAAAATGTAGTTTCAGGTCTATTATGGGACTAAATTTCCTAGAGGGGCATATGAGCCGCAATCAAGGTTTTTCAAGGGTTCAACTATTGAAAAATAGTCAAACACAAAATACCTTGAAATCAGGTAAAACCACCTATACTTGAACTAAATCACGCAGAGGGGTGTATGAGTCCTAGATTAGGGTTCTTAAACTAATTTTAGAAAATTATGAGTGAATGTGAGGTTTTATAGTTTGAATTATGTCTATAATATGTTCAATTATAGATTTCAAATGAAATTCAATGATGCATGATGCAAAAATACAACCTATATGCAGTTTCAATAATGCAAGATTTAGAAACCCTAGATATGAATTAACTAATGTAAAACCTAATGAAAATTTAATGTATGATAGATCTAGGACTATGATGCACTCCAAATCAGAAAATAAGGTGTTATAAAGGTTAGTTTCACCAAAATTAAATCAATAAAATAGGTGTGTTTCCTCCTGTAGGAGATGGAACTAAAGGGTGATTAGGGTTCCTCTGCCAATTTTCCTCAAGTTTCATTAAAAGAAGCCCTAGAGATCTGTAATAGGGTTTCATACCTAGGTGTGATTAAAGAAAAAAAGTGGTACACCACCAAGGAAAGGCTTGGAAAGAAGGAAATATGAATGATGTGCAAAGTTAACTATGCAACCTAAGATATGAAACTGAAAATCTGAAAAATAGATTAAGAAAAGACATAGGAGCACCTAGAAAATTGAAAATGCTTGAAATAAGGTATGAACTCTAAAAAATATGAATTTTGATGCACACTAGGACTCATACACCAATAGGGGGGATTTAGTCCGAATTTTGGGTTTTGAGCCGAAATTGAAATCTGCAACTGTTGAACCAAGATCTACAAAAAATGTTTGAAATCTAGTATCCTAGGACTCATACATCACAAGTGGTGATTTAGTCCTAGTATTAGGGTTGATCTAAAAATTTATAATCCTCTAGTGATATTCTATAGCTTCTCCCCCTTCTAATCTTTGAGTTTGAAACACTAAATTAGGGCATGTAGATAACTTTTTGCATTCTTGCAATGTAGATTACAACTTTGACAACTTTGCAACTTTCTCCAATATTACTCTTCAATGGATCTTCAACCTAAATCACCTAGATCTACAATCACACATCAAAGAGAGGAAATTTTACTTTTGTTAGTGGATAGGAGTTTTCCTTGGTCAAACCTCATTTTGGTAATCAAACCTTGAAATGAAATCAAATAGAATGAAGGAATGATGAATCGAAAACTATGCAATGTTGCAAGTCACCAAACCCTTGAGACAAAGATTGCAATCTTGTATGTAATGGATAGCATGAATGTAGATCTTGACTCTATATTTTATGTTATAGATCTTGACTTGAATGCTTGCTTGAATCATGAGAACCTACATCACAAATGTTAGCTCAAAAAAAAACATGATGCATGATGACTTCCGCATAATGCTTGAATCTTGAAAGTAACTCCAAACTGCTTGATAGTCACTCTTGAATGCTCTTGATCACAAATTTTCTATAATACTTGATCTAAAAAAGTTTTAGCTCTTGTTGGGAGAAATTATGTGAAATAACCTTGTATTTATACTTGTTTATGCCAAATTTCCCAAAATTACAACACTACACACATAATCGAGCATGAAAACATAAAGAGGACCAAAAAAAACATAATTGAGCATAAATTTTTTTAATTAATTACTTCTTATACATCCATGATTACTATATTCGCTAGCTTGTCTTTCAAGCATAAATAACCAACATATTAGTGCACCAGATCTCCTAGATCGCATACTAATGAATGTGCATCAGTGGAATTCTCGAATAAGGTGATACAAAAATTAAAAAAACCTTTCTCAGAGATTCACAAATCAAAATAATAGTTCGGTGAGGTATTCAAATCAACTTTTATGCCTATAACCGGATGCCATGTTCTTCAATTTTTTTTGTTGATGTAAACCAAAAATATATTGTAGATCAGATGCATGACTTAGGCTTCCATCAATGAGAACACTTACAAGCCATATGAAAACAAATCTCCCCCTTTTGCATTGATGACAACATAGTGAAAAATGACTAAGTTGCAGAATCATTATAAGTATGCTACCAAACTGCTCTCTCTCCCTATGCTTCAAAAAGATTTCAAAACACAACTCCCCTTAAGATTGATGACACATTTTTCATTGCACTCTCTCCCACTTTGACATCAATGACAAAGCATAGAAACCATATGCCAAAAAGACAAAAAATGTGTTCAAAATCTCCAAAACTTTAGAATATATATACCGACAATTGTCCCGCTTAGACCAAAACTTCAAAAATTTGAAAACAATTGACTACTACTTTAGAAAATTATCTTATGATTTTTCTTCATTTCTGGAAGGAATTTCTTCCAAGAATCTATTGTGATCCCAATGATAATGATCAAACTATTTTTTTTGGATGTTTTGTTGACAATTTCAATTAAAGATTCTAGAATTGTAATTGCTTCTTCCAGTTTCTCACCTTTCCTTAGTATCTCTACCATCTTCTCCAATCTGCATTCGGTTAGATCCTTCACCTTCCAAAAAGTATCAACAAGTGTGTTCTTGGTGAATTTAACTTTGGTGTGTTAAGACTATAGCTCTCAAATTCTTTTCCTGGTGGTGCCATCTTGATCTTGAAACATGTCAAATATTTTTCCAATGCCATTCAACTTTGTTTCAATCTGTTCCAATTTCTCTTTGTATTTACCAGCAACATGATGCCAATGGATGCAATAACCTTAGATGTTATTAGCTGAATTTATGAATTGCCTCAACTCATTCATTTTATTTTTCAATTTGGCAAGTGATAGTCTAAAGTGCTCCTTCAAATGAGAGATAACTTCACCTTCTTCTTTGTCTTAATCCTTAGATTTCATTATTTCTTTACTGTATTCAATCATTTCCTCAAGTAGAATGCTTTGCAAACTTTCCAATTTGATCTTGCAGTGCTCAACATGAGCATTTAGGACACTCAAAATCATATCTTGATCATATGTTGGTCTAACAAACCATAACTCGGTGCTTTTTTAGCATTCCACCTTCTTCCTGAATAAGTTGTTGTAGGTTTTCCTTTGCCAGGTCATCTTCCTCACTAGCTTTTTCTAGATCTGATTCATTTCTCTGTGGATATTTAATTTCTTTATCAGATTCTTCATCTGGAATATCCATAATTTCCTTTTCTTTTCCTTTTCCCTCAATTATGGGAAATTTTCATTCTAGAGGGTTGTATTCAACAATTTCTTTTTCTCTTTTCTGCTTTTTCTCCATGCTACCAGAAGAGGTTCCACCAACTTCAATTATTCTTATTAAAAGTGAAATATTGACTAAGCCACACTTTCCAAGAATATTCTTAAATAAATTTTGAAATTCTTGATCCCAATTAGTCAAGCTCCTAGAATATGAGTATATTTGTTTGCAAACCAGTTTGTTTGTTTTCCACACCACATTGCCGATTTTTGGCAAACAATTTAAGAAATACATTACTAAACATATAATTAGAGTACTAAACCTGAAAGGGTAGCCTATCTCTTTTTTTATTTACACATTCTTCATTAGTTGATCCTTTGTCAATCCACATAGGTCAAAGTCCTGACCTTTAATAACCATCTTGTGAGAAATGTAGACTGTGCCAACCGAGGTCACTCCTCCTCGATTTCTTAAAAAAAATTATATGAAATTCTATGTGCAATTTAAATTACAATAGTAATCTTGACTGTCACAATTATCAGTGCCCTCTGATCTCTAATTATTCCAGTTAGGGTTTCAACTTGCTTGTTTTAGATGGATTTATTCCTTGTTATATCTCTGAATTTGCATAATCATGTCAAATTCTCAATTTTTTCCTTCGAGATGATGTAGGGTTTGTCCAAAGTTAAAGTATCATCATGCAATCTGCTCAAGATGAATTTAACAAATTTTGAATTCTCAAAGTATGAAAATTCAACCTAAATATCCAAATTCTTATGTTTGGCTTCTCTCAATTGCTTCAATTCGTTGGGTAATAACATATTCCTCATGGACCTAATCTTTCCACTATTGTATTCATCCAAAATTATCGACCCTTTGATTTGTTCCATTTTCCTTTTTGTACTTAGGTTTAGCAACCACACACCAAATTATATTAAAATTCTTAAAACAACTAAAATACCTTATAGATTTTGAGAAATGTCGATGAATTGATTTCACTACTTTTAAATTCTCCTACTGAGTTCTCTCCTTCTTCTTCGATGAAAAGTGACAAATGATGGTTCCAAATTGAACTTTATAGCTTGCACACTTGTAATAAATGTGTTTGCCCTAAGTCTTCTGGGTGTTCTATTTTCTTAGATAGCAAGAGAAAAATTCTTCTACGGACCTATGAATTCTTTGAATTTTCTTTGGAAAGTTCTCCAAAACCTCTACACATCATAAATACACCTTCTTGACAATTCTTCATGTTCTGGTACCATCTATAGACAGGGGAGGAAATATTTTCTTGAAAAACTCCCCCTAGGCCAATGGCTTGAAATCAATTACCAAAAGAATTACTAGAAGTAGGTTCCGATGCAAAACCATTTCCAGCATCAGACTCATTCTTCTTTACCCATGTCTTATTCATCTCATCTCTTATCTTATATGCAGTCACTTTTCCTTTTCCTTTGTCATCTTCTTGTATATTTCTACCTCTGTATATCAGACGTCTTTTATCCATAGTTTTGTTTCTGCAAAATCTTGCAATGTGACCAAACTTATTGCAATTGTAGCACACAATAATTCCTTGTCCAGACCAACCATTCCATTGATTTCTTCTTGATCTGCATTGATTAGCACTATTTCAACATCTTCCACATGTATAACATTTAACATTCTTTCTATTGACAAAGTAGTTTGACACATTTTTGCATTCATTTGATTTATGACCGAACTTTTTGCATTTGAAACACTAACCTGAAAAATGGTGAATCTCTTGATTTCATATTAATTCTACACTAAGTAGCCATATGGCTGAATTTATTGCAAGAAAAAGAATATCCATTAAATTTTTGAGCATTAGGTTGTCTTACCGGATACCTTCCACCTTTGTTTATTTGGTTTCCTTGTTTGAAATTCTTTTGTCTGAGTCCAAAACTTTCTCCTTTTTCATATCCAAGACCTTTCTTATCATTTCCACTCTTATGTCCTTGAGTGAGGTCATCAAGCTTCACTGAGCTGATCTTAAACTTTTCCTTGTATTCATTTGCATTGGTAAGTTCATTTTTGAGGATAACAATCTAAGCTTACCAAGTTCTTCTTCATTGTTTTTGGATTGTTGCAGTTCTCTTTCTAGCTGAGTGAATTTTTCATTTCTTCTTTTGTGTTCACCACATTTCTCTTTTAGGGATTGGGCTAGATTACCCTCGTTTTTATTCCTTTCTTCAATCTCTTTAGTCAACTTCATCACCATAGATTCTATCTCATGCTTTAGGGTAGCATTTTCTCTGGCAAGCTTTTCACATTCTTCAATTATTTCCTTCAAGGTCTAATTCAAGTGAGCATCATCCATGTTTTCAGTCTCTTTTTTCTTGATCTAATCACAAATATCCTTCCTTTTATCCCTATATTTAACAATATGATCCTTCAATGATTGAATGAATTTCTTAGAATCCCTAATATTTGCCTTCAATTCCTAGAATTCTTCTTTAAACGGATCAAGGTCATCAAGTGCCACCAAAAGCTACTACTGAAGACTACCAAAGTCCATCATATTCCAAGATCCACCTCAAGCTGCTAAAATTCTTCCAAGGAACCAGATGTAGGTAGGTGCAGGATCATCATGGAAAAAATAGGCCCTTAAGTGGCAATAAAATTCAAAAAATTAGAGTTAGTAAACTTGACGTAAAAATTTGAATAAGTTATCTATATTATTTTAAAAATATGTAAGAATTAAATCTGTATCAAATTGAATGTAGTTTCTAAACTACTAGGTTTAATTTTTTTTTTAAATCTATTTGGTGAAAATTTGAAATTTCAATGCAGTAGTACTTAAATTTCAGGGAAAAAATAAGAAGTTGGTGTCTGTTTGACCACCCTAACCACAATAAAATGATAATATATTTTTTTATAATATACTAGATATAAGTAGGGGACGCATGTCCCGATGTGATGCATATTTTTTTGTAATTTTTTTCCAAGTAAATAATTAATTATGATTTTTTTATTACAAATTTTTAAAAAATATAAAAACTCATATGTCTAACTACCTTAACTTGGTCAAAACTTCATGAAATTTAGTTTTTCTTTTTATAATCCTATATTACATGAAGCATAGAATGTAATGCATGTTTTAGATTCAAAAAATGTGATAATGTTTGAAAGCTATAGATGTTTTCCAATCATCCTATCAATCAGAACTTTAGTTGTAATTCAAATAGAAAATGAATAATAATTATTTATTAAATTCAAAATAAAGCATAATTTATATTGGTGGAAATTTGAGAATCTTCTTTAAAACCCCTTTTCATTTCATCAATTTTGGGTAAAAAAAAAGTCGTTAGCCACATGGGCCATCATATCACTTAAATATAACCACTTTTTGGGCCATCATGATCCTACACATACCCATGCTCTAATACCAATTATTGGACTCAAGGGAACATTGAGAGGGGGGTGAATAAGTTTTCAGCAAATCATAACATTATTAATCTGAAACTTAAACCATTCTGACATTACATTAAAAGAAAGATGCAAGAATTCAAAGGAAACATTCATAACACCATAACGCAAGGATTTTTGCATGGAAACCTTATTAGGGGAAAAACCACAGTGGAGGTTAATCCACAATTTGAGTACTCAAATACAGTTTCACAAAAGAGAATGCACTTGCTTTCTGGCACACTGCCTAGAGCTCACTTCTCAAAAGGGAAGGCTCACTACCTTATAAAAGTTTATATTAAAATCATCTAAGGGATGGAATGAGATAGTAGCATCTATTCATGCGAGGTCACAGTTTAGATGAAGCTCATAGATTAGATTTTGGATCCTTTTTGTGACTTTGCACTTCACTCTACTCTGCTATGCTCTTTTCTACTCTTTGCAACACACATAGACAGATTTGCAGTATTACTCTATTGAATTTCACACTACGTGTTAGCTCTCAAAAATGTAGGCAAGATGCCTCAAGAGGATGCCAATCTCTTCATACGCTTCAGGGTAATAGACAAGGTTAAGAGAACTCAACCTTCTACTCTTTAGGTGTTGCCAAACCTTGATGGGTATACCTTTTTGAATTGGGCAGACTTGACTTATGATTATCCTTCTAACAATAATTTTTCCACAATGGAAAATGACAGTGAACAAAATGAAATCAAACTTGATAGCAATCTTATGATCTAAAACCTAAAAATCTTAATTAACTGATATAAAGAAACTAAAAGAATTCAAATAATGAAGTGCAGAGACCAGTACCTTGTTGGGTATGCGAAGTCAAATGAAATAGAAGTGGGCAACTTATTCTGGCAAAAAATCAAATTGCAGGCATATGATCTTGTTCATAACTTGTATAAACAATGCAAGATCATAATTACTGAGCTCTTATTTAATAATCCAGATGAATCTCCATGATTATTGTGATCAACAAAAAGGATTTAATCTCTACTTGAGAGAACCAATTAATTAATCACACAAATACAACAAATGTGCATTGAAAAACTGAACATAAACTTGTTATGCCAATTTAAACAACCAAAAAGAATCAAATTGGAGACAACTTCAGCAATACTCTTCAATAAACTCAACAAACAATTGATACCAAAAATAACCTGCCACCCCAGCTGATTCCCATTGAATTCGCCATTTTAAAACATGCACATAGTCTCTAGAATGAGAACTTTATTCTATTGTGTCCATTCCTAATCTACTATCTCTATCTACCTTCATCTCAGATTTTTTTACAAATATTTATACATTTTAGATCAAGGGTCACGACCTTTCATTTTCTGGTTATGGTCGTTTGCATTCTTCACAATCAAAATTTAAAATATTTAATTAATTGCCTTGCTGGAAAATTAAATATTCCATACAATAGTTTACACCTTTGAAAATATTTTGGAAGCCTTTGATTTTACTTTAACTTTAAATATTCCTGCCATTCAACAGTGGTCAACTTTTGACCAGGCCCACCTCTGACTGTTGCGGCTTCCTCCTTGCTTTACCGTGTTGCCACGGTCTCCTCCATGCCCCTCTGCGGTACTGTGGTGACAGTTCTTCAAACCACTAGCCATCCAGACTTTACCGTTACCGCGTTACCACGGTCACCATGTGAACCGGTGGCGGTACCGTGGTAACCATTACCTTTGACTGTCGCTGACCACTGGCTCCTTTGTTGCTGCCGCTTGTTGACCGTCCACCACGCTACTGCGGTGACTAGCATAATTGCGAGCGATACCATGGTAGCCGCTTCATTGACTATTGACCTAACCATTGACTGCTACTGTGGCCACTGCGGTCTCCTCACTGACTGTGTGCGGTATAGAGGTAACCGCTAACCACTACCACCAACTTCCTTTGCTTGCTCACCAAGTGACTGCTTGCTTTCAACTGCTAACTGTTCACTAACCACTACTGCGGCCACCGCGGTCTACGTTTAGACCCCTGGCGGTAGCGCGGTAGCCATCTACTAACCGTTGAATATTGCCTTGCTCGTTAATTACTTTGCTGACCATTTGCCTCATCAATCGTCATCTTCACCGTTTGTTAACCGCTATCGTGGCCACCGTGGTCTATATTTAGACTGTGCGCGGTAGTGCGGTAGAAATACAATGCTAGCCTGCTCACCGCCACCGCCATACCACAGGCCCCTTTGTGGGAGGCCACGGTAACACGGTAAACACATAAAAATGAAGAATTTAAGGTAGCGGTAAGGGCACAAGGCATATATAGATGGAAAGAAAGATTTTTTATGGAATGATAGGAAAGAATAGGTATAAATGAATAACATTTCCCTAGGGTAATGATGGAAAATTAGGATTCAAATGGGAAAACCCTAGGGTTTTAGGTGGAAAATTTTAGTTCTAATAGTGGCTCCTGTTGGGGATGAGTGATTTGCAAATCATTGCAAGAATCTAGAATATCGACTAGTAGAGCAGACCAAGCTAATGATAAAAAATGAAAGCCATGGCAGATGAAGGGAACGAGAAGTAAAGGACATGAAAATGGAGCAAATGGAGGGAATGGAAAACCTACACTACTGTGCATGGAAATTTTTTAAAGAGGCATTGCTAAGAATTGTCCATGCACTGGCAATCCTCAATCCTCTGTGTGTTAACTTCTCCTGTCTTGAGCTTTTACAATTTGAAAGTCAAATCATGCTTTCCCTTGTCAAATACCTGGTTTTGTTTTTAGTTCATCAGATTTCTCTTAAAGACACAGATGCAATTTTTCCTGTCACTGAAAGTTTTTAGAGAATCACTATACTCAGCTTGGCCCAAGATCCATACACCATTTTGTAATTTATATTCTTCATTATCAGACAAATCTCTGCCAGTATACAAAATGCACACATACTTAATACAAAATTTTGTATTATCTCTCTCACTGTTATGTATTATAAAACACTCTCCCAGCTGTATTAAAAATTCACAATCAAAGTGCTTCCCTTGAAAAACAAAAAACTCTGTCATATCATTGTTGTCTGAAACAAGAATATCTAAAACCATTTGCACTTCCTTGATACTACCATTTAGATACAACCCTGGATCATGACTCATGTCTTCAATATCATGCATATGTGAACCAATAAAATCTGGACTTCTATCATCCTTGGTATGCAAACAAATGTCTTTTCCATATGAGTTAGAAATTTCAAAATCACATACCTCATTTTGAATGAACTTAGACTTTTGATCAACACCAAAAGTTTCACTATCACTCCAAGAAATGCATTGGGAGTCATAAAAATATTTACACAGAGATCTTTCACTGTCAAAACAATTATAAGTTGGACACAAATCCTCCAGATCACCTTTATGAGCACATCCCTGGTACTTAGAAATTAACAAATCTGAAATTTGTCTACTGACAAGTGAACAAGTCTCAACATTTTTATCACTACAGTTATACTCTTCACCTTTATCATCATCAAGATGAAATCCAAAACCATCAGAGAATGGGAAATCAGAAACATTATTAGGGCAGTCATTTATTTCATCATTTTTCTTGTCTGAAATTATCTCATCTCTATCATAAAGTGGGTTTGAAAATTCCTGAAGTTCATTCATGGGGATACCTCCACAAAATATCATCTGATCTTCATTTAACTCTTCATCATACAATGGGTTTGAAAAAGTTTGGAAATCACTTTCAAATGTACAAACTTCATCATCATCAACTGTATCATCATAATAGGTAGAAGAATCCCTTGATTACAAATCAAAATCCTCTGGTTGATCAGAATCAGAATATTCACTAGATTCTTCACAACATGCACTGCTTTCCCTGTCACAATCTGTGATACAAGAGAAATCTCTTGTACCTTCATCTTCCTCATGCAAGCTATCACATGAATCATCTTGATTTGCACATGTCTTATCTTCTATTGGATGCATCATCTGATCAACTTCTCTATACTCATAAAAAATACAACAATTGGATTCAACATTGATAGTGTTCTCATACCTTATTCCCTGGGACAACGCCCAGATGAAGTTAAAAGAGGAGCCTTCTGCCACAATCCTTTTATTTTGTTTTGATGTCTCTCCTTCATTCTCTTCCTTTTGATTAGCAACAATTAGTCTCTCTATCTCTTCTTCAGTAAGTCTCTTCATGCTATATTGAGTAGGTACCTCAACAGAATGTGGCTCTGTATAATCTTCTTTAGAGTTAGAAAGGACCTGCTATTCAGGCATATGAACATTGTATTTCTGATTTGAAACATCATGCTGATAACCTTCATCCTCTAAAGATGCATACCTCTCCACAACATGGTGAAAATTATTTGAAGTCAAATATGCTATATGATCTTCACTATTGTTTCCCATCAACATTCCCTCTTCTTGTATTCTCTGGGCTACAACACAGTAATCTGGGGAATGTGGCATATTACAAACTTCACAAAAATAATTGCTACTTACCATATAGGTTCCCTTCTTTTTCAACGGATCAGGAGCTTCTTTGTTTCCTGGCCTAGCTGTTATAGGTTTCTCATCCTTCCAGTCTGTATTATCATGCAACTTCGGTCTTTCTTTTTTGTAAGTATTCTCCTGTCGGTATTGATAACTGCTACCTTGTTGACGAACCTTAGGATTGTCTCTTTTAACCATTATCCCTGTAGCCCTTCTATTGTTTTCAATTGTCTGTTCCACCTTCTAGGCTTCAGCTAAGTCTCTTGGGAATTTATTTCTGAATTCATACCCTGCCTTAGGATCAAAAGCATTCAAATAAATACTCAGTGCTACAGAATCTAGCAACTTTGATCCAGGAGGTATTTTATTCTGCAACTTATTGAATCTCCAATTAAAATCATAGACTGTATCACTTTGATCTTTCTGGATGTGTATTAATTCACGAAGAGCAACATCTAGTACACCTGGATTCCCAAGTTGCTCAAGGAATTGATCATGAAATCCTTGGAGAGAATCAATAGAGACTGCTAGCAAGCTATTGAACCAATCCCTAGCATCTCCAATAAGTGACATCATGAATAGCCTCATGTGTAAATCTTCATATGGCACATCCAAATCCTAGATGAAAGCATTGAAACTTCTTAGATGCTCTTCAGCAGTGATTGCATCACTCCCTGTAAACTTTGGAACAAGACCTCTCCAACTACCATCCATTGGAAAAGGGGATAATTGAATCCATGACAAATCAAACTGTTTGATCATTGTTATGTATTGATGAGGGGAGGCGTTATGTGGGTACTAATGCTGGTACATCAGACCACAATATTGTGTATGATGATATGGCACATACTGCTGACTATAAGGAGCTCTAGCATGACCTCCCCTGAACTAAGATCCTCCTCCATTCATCTTTGAACAACTGCAAAAAATTCTTTCAAAGTCGCCACCTACTTTTCCAAAAGTAGGAAAATCATTATTTTTGATTTTTCCCCAACGGAATCACTCTTTTTGAGATTTCTCAAATTACAACTTTTCTACACTGACTCTATTTGATGGTCTTCAACCAAATTTTTTGATATAGTTCCCCAGCAGAGTCGCCATTTTGTTAGCTTTCAAAAATACAGGCAAGATGCCTCAAGAGGATGCCAATCTCTTCATACGCTTCAGGGTAATAGACAAGGTTAAGAGAACTCAACCTTCTACTCTTTAGGTGCTGCCAAACCTTGGCAGGTATACCTTTTTGAATTGGGTAGACTTGACTTATGATCATCCTTCTAACAATAATTTGTCCACAATGGCAAATGACAGTGAACAAAATGAAATCAAACTTGATAGCAATCTTATGATCTAAAACCTAAAAATCTTAATTAACTGATATAAAGAAACTAAAAGAGTTCAAATAATGAAGTGCAGAGACCAGTGCCTTGTTGGGTATGCGGAGTCAAATGAAATAGAAGTGGGCAACTTATTCTAGCAGAAAATAAAATTGCAGGCATATGATCTTGTTCATAACTTTTATAAACAATGCAAGATTATAATTACTAAGCTCTTCTTTAATAATCCAGATGAATCTCCATGATTACTGTGATCAACAAAAAGGATTTAATCTCTACTTGAGAGAACCAGTTAATTAATCACACAAATGCAACAAATGTGCATTGACAAACTGAACATAAACTTGTTATGCCAATTTAAACAACCAGAAAGAATCAAATTGGAGACAACTTCAACAATACTCTTCAATAAACTCAACAGACAATTGATACCAAAAATAACTTGCCACCCCAGCTGATTCCCATTGAGTTCACCATTTTAAAACATGCACATAGTCTCTAGAATGAGAACTTTATTCTATTGTGCCCATTCCTAATCTACTGTCTCTATCTACCCTCATCTCAGATTTTTTTACAAATATTTATACATTTTAGATCAAGGGTCACGACCTTTCATTTTCTGGTTATGGTCATTTGCATTCTTCACAGTCAAAATTTAAAATATTTAATTAATTGCCTTGTTGGAAAATTAAATATTTCATACAATAGTTTACACCTTTGAAAATATTTTGGAAGCCTTTGATTTTACTTTAACTTTAAATATTCCTGCCATTCAACAGTGGTCTACTTTTGACCGGGCCCACCTCTGACTGTTGCGGCTTCCTCCTTGCTTTACTGCTCTACCACTGTACTGTGGTGATAGTTCTTCAAACCGCTAGCCATCTAGACTTTACCGTTACCGCGTTACTGTGGTCACCATGTGAACTAATGGCAGTACCGCGGTAACCATTACCTTTGACTATCATTGACCACTAGCTCCTTCGTCGCTGCCGCTTGTTGATTGTCCATTGCGGTACCGCGGTGACCAACATAACTACTAGTGGTACTGCAGTAGCTGCTTCGTTGACTGTTGACCTGACCATTGACTGCTACCGTGGCCATCGCAGTCTCCTCGCTGACTATGCGCGGTATAGCGGTAACTGCTAACCACTAACGCCAACTGCCTTTTCTCACTCACCCAGTGACTGCTTGCTTTCAACCGCTAACTGTTCACTAACCACTACCGCGGCCACCACGGTCTACGTTTAGACCCCTGGTGGTAGCACGGTAGCCATTTACTAACCGTTTACTATCGCCTTGTTCGTTAATTACTTTGCTGACCATTTGCCTCTTCAACCATCATCTTCACCATCTGTTAACCGCTATCGTGGCCACCACGGTCTATATTTAGACTATGCACGGTAGCGCGGTAGACATACAATGCTAGCCTGCTCACCGCCATCGCCATACCGCAGGCCCTTTTGTGGGAGGCCACGGTAACGTGGTAAACACATAAAAATGAAGAATTTAAGACAGCGGTAAGGGCACAAGGCATATATAGATGGAAAGAAAGATTTTTAATGGAATGATAGGAAAGAATAGGTATAAATGAATAAAATTTCCCTAGGGTAATGATGGAAAATTAGGATTCAAACGGGAAAACCCTAGGGTTTTAGGTGGAAATTTTGAGTTGTAACACCATGGATTCGCTATGTTCACTATCCCACAATATTATTTCCTCAAAATGATAAAATTGATCTCATATATATATTCGCTATTGAGGATTTAAACATTCACATGTCGGCTGGATAAAAGATTAAGTTCTTTACAATTGTCGGCTAGATCCTTGACACTAATTCTTTATGTGTATCCTCCAAAGTCGGTTAAGACATAGAGATGATCCAAAAAAACATAATCGAGCATGAAATCATATAATTAATTACTTCTTATACATCCATGATTACGATATTCGCCAAGTCAGCCTTCAAGCACAAATAACCAATAGATTAGTGCATTAGATCTCCTAGATCGCATACCAGTGAATGTGCATCAGTGGAATTCTTGAATAAGGTGATACAAACATCAACAAACCTTCCTCATAAATTCACAACTCAAAATAATAATTCAGTGAGGTATTCAGATCAACTTGTATGCATATAATTGGATGCCTTGTTCTTCACACTATTCTATCAGTGTAAACCAAAACTATACTATAGATTGGATGCATGACTTAGGTTTCCATCAAGGACAACACTTACAAGCCATATGCCAACAATTATATCGATGTTTTTGAGATGTGTATCCCACTTAATCTCCAAAATAAAATAGTGGATCATAGTAACTTGGTTTTTCTACTTATTTCAGTCAAAGAGGCATATGAAAACTATATTTCTAATTGTGACTCAAGGGCATACATGGCAGCCCAAGAACATACCTAGATGACAAAAGAGAAAAAAAAATATTTGGTCAAAAAAAATTTCTACATAAATCCATAATGTGGTTTCACCCACAAATAGATCTCGTCTTGTCTTTGATCCATGGTCTACAAAGATTATGTTTTATAACATGTATTTTCCTTGTTTTTGTCTCATTTTGCTTAGCAACAAAAGGGAGTAGCATACATAACAAGTAGATCATATTTATAAAAATAAAAAATAAAAATGAAATAACAATAAACTATAACATGAATGGAATAAACAATACAAAACAACACATGATGTCTACTGGGTCATTACCAAAGTAAAGTCTCAAAACACTTTACTTGAAATGTCTAGTTAGAATTCCAAGTGCTCTAGTAACCTCCCACCACTCTTCACATGCTTGCCAAAACAAATTTACATAATTGAGGAAGTAAAAAACATACATCAACAATATCCTTACAATAGTGCATGTACAACCATGAATTATTATAGAAGGAAAACAACATGATGGCATATAAGTAAAAGGATAAAGAATTGCATTGCACAAATCCAAGGGCTATCCATTTGAGTAAAATATCCCAAATTGTGTCTTGTGCTAAAAAGAAAATAAAAATATTGAAGTGTCCATCAACATTGTTGCATAGAATCTATAAACGCTCTCGCATAACTATAAAAAATTATACAATTGAGATAGCAATGAAAAAACATCAAAAAATCCTAACAATATTGCATGTACAACAATGTTGATCAAAAAGAATAAAATAATACCATATTCAAATAATTTAATTAATATGAATAGGGGTTTTCAAGTATAACCATAAAAATATAATAGTTGTGCATTGTATATGCTCTTTTCTTCTCACTATATATAGTGAATGGGCTCATGAAAATGAAACCCTAGACAATTTTCAAAATGATGCAAAAAGGATAGGATTAGTGGAGAAAATCGAATTCATAGGTACTTTTTGACATTTCATGCCCCCCTTTGATGTCCCATCACTGATAAGTCCTAGAATTTTGGGTTTTCGGGTTGTCTCTTACTTGCTTCCTTCATGCCTTCTCCATCGCTCCTTCTCCTTTCCCATATTTACTCTAACTATTTTGGCCTTTGGCCATTGACCTTTCCTTTTACCCTTTACCAATCCCTAAAGGTAAGCCTGAGGCCTTACCTTCGACCACTGAAGCTCAATAAGGTTTGAGGATTTGGTTGTCCTTTTTATTGTTAGACTTCAGGTGGTGGGTCTTCCCTCTTCCATCTTGCCACTTTCATTTCACCAGGTGTAAGCCTTCCTCCCGACTCTCAAACATTGATGGCCCAATGCCCGATCTCTAGTGGCTCAAGGCCAGTGCACATGAAGTTTGCTGCAAGCATAAAGCATGAGGTAGCCTCGATTCCCAACCCTTGATAAAGACATATTTTTAGGCCTCAACACCATTTAATTCATATGCTTCGAAAGGTGATTTTTTGGGCTCAATGTTTGATGATCCATGAATTGGCACATTTGTGTTCAACAATGCCATTAAAGTGCAACCACTTCCCAGCTACCAGACATGGTTTTAGGGTTCGAGGAAAATATTTATTACTCTTTTGAATTCTCCAAGTGGATTTTATGGGTTCCATGCTCATTCATTGCTATTGCTTGTCCCTTCTGATGGATCCCATACCCAAATCACTAATTTCACAGGGGATTTTGGATTACTTGTCTAGGAAAATATTTATGGAAGGGTGGATGGCATTCTAGTTTTATTCTCTCCAAGCTCTTCTAGCATGGTTTTCATTCCTAGTATGGTGACTATGCTTGTTTTGGGCACACATTTTTGGATAGATCTCATGCTTCTTTGATTAGATCTGCTAACCCTAGTTGGGTTAGGGTTTGGTTAATGTTCATCTTAGTTATGCCTAAACTATAAATGAAAAAGTTGTATATTTTTTGAAGGTTTTTCTTTCTTCCCTTGGCTCCTCTAGGGCTTTTCTTTGGCATATTTTCATCCATTTTATTGTAAATATTGGCTATATGCCTTTGCATTAATGAAGTTGATCATTGTTGTTGGTTCTCTCCTCTTTTATGTATGAGTAATATTTCATCACCTTCATGTCTTAGTATTTTTTTTCATTTTCATGTATACATGTTTGAGTTAAATTGTTTGCAACTATTATGTTGAGAAATTCTATTTCCTTCTAGTGCTCTATCAAACCCTAACCTCCACGTTTTCCTCTAAAATCAACCAAAAAAAGAGCTATGTGAGTCCTTTGGTCCCCTCCTTTGATGTACTATATTAAAATTGGCTAATAAGTTCAACAAATTTATATCTTGGTGTACCAACTTCATTTCCCTTTCATGCATTCGTTCTCCCCTTTTCCCCTATGGGATGTTAGAGTAAGGTAGTGGTAGGTTTTCATATGTTGGGTTGGACCAACACTTTCCGCTTGGATTGAAAAACTAAGTCATCCTTCTCTAGAGATTCCACGTCATATGTGCAAAGGTCCCACACCTTGAGGTCATTTCCATTGTGTCATTGGAATGCTAAGCTTTGTGCTCAGCATGGTGCAATTTCATGTGACAATAGTTTTTGGCACGCCCAGTGGACTTCTCTCCATTGAAGAATTTCATTTTTTATCAATGCATCTTTCCTTTTGAGGCATATATTCAAACACCATGGCAACTCCATTTGAAATTAGCTGGTTCAAGAAGCCTATATTTTCCTTTCATGCCATTGAGGAAGTGGTGCTCTTTAATTTTTCCACTTTTGGAGGTAGTTCTACAAGCATCTAGTGACTCTACAATATACATCTTTGGGTGACTCTTTTGGTATGTACCCAAAATATTTGGTTGGGAAGTCCTCTACTTTCCTTTCAAATATTCAAAGTGTTTCCTATCATTCCCATGCTTTAAAAAGCCATATTATAATGAAAACCATATGTACACTCCACCATATCATGATAATACAAACTTGGTTCCGCCCATTTCATTCCATAGAATCATGTTGTTTTGGGTTCTCAACCTTCTCAAATTGTTTACCACCCACCCCACGTTGCTCAATCTTCTTGGACACCTACATATCCCTACCAAAAAACACCAAGAGACTCATCATTTTGCAAATCATCCTACTCCATTTTCTATTTTAATTTGTAGCATTACATATAAACAAACACCCCTTTGAAATTCTAATATAATATATAGTACTATATTAATGGATAGTGATTTTAATTTTCTGCTAAGCACCCAACTTGATGATTTTTGTAAAGTATTTTTTTCTATATATTTTAATTATGTTCAATATTAAGTGGTATAAGTATTTTATTTTTTTTAAGAATTAATTTCTCCTTGGTTTAAGGAAAATTGAGTCTAGTTTCAAATATTTAGGTGTTTGGTTGATTTGATTTAGGACTTTAATTTATTTTTTAGTTTCCTAAAATTTATAAATTTTAATCAAATAATTAAATTTTAGTTTTTTATTATTATTTTTTGAGATGATTGGTTTATTATTTCTTTGCCACATTCTTTTTAATGTGAGAGTAGCATTAATATTTTTCATGAAATTATAGATCTAGAGATCTGATACCATATTGGAATTAATTTCTCAACTCAACAACTCCCAAGAATTACTGGCAATTAAACATCTATACCAAAAAGAGAGAAAAAATAAATCCATGGACACCAAGAGATAATTGATTTGAAAAAGAATGAATCATTATGAATTGTAACCTCACAAATGAATGATACAATAACAAATCATTATAAAAGAAAAATAAATTAAAAAGAAAAAGAAAAAAGTAACCTTATATGAAACCCTAGTCAAGGATAAAAATAAATCATGACATGTGTCTCAATCTTATGACTTGAGACAAGAAATAAAATTACCTAAGTAATCTTAAGTAGGTAGCATGTAAAGTTACCCAAGTAATTAAATAACTAATTAATTAAATACGTTTTTATTCTAACATCATGATATATAAATCAAAGAGATTATTAATCCATAACTTATAAAGAGAATCAAATAGTTGTGTAAAAGAAGAAACACTAGCTAAAATGGTAATCTTATGAGAGAGTAACTATGTAAAAAAGAAAAATCATGCCTATCTATTTCTTGTAATTGTACATCATGATCCAAATCATTCTCCTTATTATGATTTTTAACCATCATGTACTAATAAATACCTCATGATTAGGTGAATGCTAAGCCAATGTAGGATTGAAAAGAGGAGTTCTCAAAGAGAAAGGACGGCGATGATGATGATGTAGGAGATGGCGGATCCTTCCCAAGATCTTCACTCTGCTACAAAAACCACCCTCACATATGCATGAGAGAAGCAAACACTATTCTAAAAAATACCAAGATGATATTCAAAATGAGATGAGATAATACATAATGTACATGCCTTTTAAAGGAATAAAAAATAAAATAGTATAAAAACTACTCGATATAGGAAAAACCCACCTAGTGATTAACCCTAAGTGAAAACTTAATACTAACACTCCCCTTAAGTGAAAACTTAGGGAGATTATTATGCAAAATGAAATGCAAGAAGGTTCTCGGCTACAAGGACATGTGAGGTATCCATGCACAACTACTATACAATGCAATATCTCGCAACCAGAGAAAAGGAGAAAAACCCTGTGGAAGAAAACTCCTCTCCAAAAGAGAGAAAAAAAAGTTGAAAAAGTGAAAGGAGGCGGACTTCACAAGAGCCCCCAAGGAAAAATCCTATCACTAATCTCAACAAAATACAAAAGGAGATAGACTATGTAGCCCCCCCATAGAAAAGAGTAAAAATATTGAAGATCCCCCCCATGATGAAGAAACTCTTGTGTTGAGACTAGAAGTGTGAAGAATATCCCATGTTTGTAAACAACATGCCTTTCTTTAGGGAGAAACAATCACTAATGCAAGAGAAACTCCAACTCTGAAACAAGAGAAGGGAGAGGAAGAATTAACATGAAAGATGCCTCTAAAAATTATCTTGGTGCCTCCATAAACCAAATGTCACATCATGATCAGGTACAACCTCAACTAAAGAAGGTGGATCAACAAGACCATGTGGAAACTCTGAAGAAACAATCCTTAAAGATACAAATGGTGTGGAGTTAGTGAAAATATTTTCATAAAAAAGAAGGGATATACCCTCAAATACATCATCCAAATCAGAGATGTCAGATTCACAAAACAACTCCACAAGACCTGCCAAAGGAGTATCCCAAAAAGAATGATCTGAAGGATCAAAAACATCTTGTTGTGTTGAAGAACCAACCTTTGAAGTAACAAGAGATGAATCAACATAAGTCTAAAAAAATCCAAAGTTCAAATGACCAATCTCTCTCCAAGGAATTTCTATCAACACAAGCAAGAGGGGTGTGGGGCTCTTAATCATCATCATCAATAAAATGAGAAAAGGCACAAAATTGAGACTTATAATCAGCTTCACCAACAACAATGAATTTTCCAATATCAACCTCTCTAATGAAAACCAAATCTGCAGTGAACTCTATAGTCTTAGGTACCTCACTATGAGTAATCTAATAAATGGAAAGTAGATTTGGGTACAAATCAAGAATACACAGTACTTCTTTGAAACAACCATCATCAATCTCAACATTTCCTATGCTCACAACATAAAAATCTTACTATCTCCCAATAAAATCTTAGAAGTATCAGTAGGATGAAGACCTAGAAAAGGATAGGGAGTAAAATGCATGTGGTGAGATGCTCCTAAATCCAAAAACTATCTATAACAACCAAAATAAATTGTAGAAGCTACCAATGCATGTCATTTACCATGTTTATCTTCTTTACTTTTCATTCCACTTGCAAATCTTGATTTTCATAACTATGTAGGTTTGGATGAAGGTGAAGGTCATGCAGATGGAGGGGATGTAGATGGAGTCATAGATGAGGGTAGTGGATTATTTTTCTTTCAAAGATTTGAAAGCTCATCAATATTCTTTGTATAATAGTGGTGTTTATCATAATTTTTCTTCTTGCAATACACACAAATGAACTTAACATTCTTAGGTTTATCCTCTTTTGAAGAGGTGGAGGACTCATTAGACTCTGCCTTAGCCTTAGGTTTCTTCTTCCCTTTGCTCTGAGATTCTTGTGAAACTAATGCATGATTCATACAGACCCCTCTAACAAGGCAAGTTTGGCTTACTTCCTCATCAAAAGAGACACAAAATGTCTCAAAAGAAGGCATTGTGAATAGATTTCCCAAAGCATCCATGGTGGAGTAGAAGGTAGAAGAAAAAATTGCAAATGGACCTCTCAGCTTAGAACAAATTAAAAAATGGGCTCCTTATCATTTTTTTCCTTCCCACATCCTGCCAATTGTGGCCTCACAAATTTAAACCTTGACTAGGAAATCACCAATGGAAAGAAATGTATTAGGGGAAAGAGAAGTTAATTATGCCTCTAGTTGCAAAGCATGAAACTCACTGACTTGACCAAATAGGTGGGTAGGTGCATGGAAATGGGTAGCAATTTCGTGGACAACTTACTTTTTCATCCTGAAATAGCAAAAATGTGAATGCGCTATAGTAAAATGCGCTTGCGTAATTACCGAGCCTAATGTGGGTGTTTTAAAACACGAGCGCATTATAACGCACTTGCGTTATGGTTGAAATTTTAAAAAATATGCGCATATTCAGTTCAAAAATGTACATTTTTTGAAACAAAAAAACATTTCCAAAACGCGAGTGCGTTACAAAGCACTCGCATTTTGGTCTACATTGAAAATATTTTCTTCTCTTTTTCTTGTCTCTTTCTCCTTGTTATCTTTCAGGGAAACTATATACATGAAATAAACATTTAAGTATAAATTGACATTTATATATGGACATTTACTTTCTTATAATTTAAGTTATATTTCATGTATATACTTCCAAGATTTTTGAGAGTGGTTTCAGATCTCTAGGAGTTATAATGCAAATTCTAGTTTTTGGAAGATCTTTAAAATTTCAGACTTAGTCAAATTTCAGTAATCAGCATGTCAAATTTCAGTAATCAGGAGGTCAGATTTTAGTAGTCAACAAGTTATATCATCTTTCTCTCTCACTCTCTCCTTCTCTCTACTCTATCTCTCCACTCCCTCTCTCTCTCCCTTCCTCCCTCTCTCCTCTCTCTCTCTTCTAGTATTTGGAAGGTCTCACAAATTTCAAACTTAGTCAAATTTCAATAATCAGCATGTCAAATTTCAGTAATCAAAAAATTGTATTATTTCTCTCTCTATCTCACTCATTTTTATCCCTTAAACTCTAGACCTCTCTCTCACTATCTCTATCCCTTTCTCTAACTCTCTCTCTCCCTTGATCTCAAGAAATCTCTCTCTCTGTCTCTCTCTCCTTTTTCCTCTAATTCTCTCTACCTCACTTATCTCTCCCTCTCTCCAACCTTCCCTCTCTACTTGTCTATATCTCCCTCCCCCTTTGTCTCTCTCTCTCTACCTACCTACCTCTCCCTCCATCACACCCTACCACTCTCTCTATTTCTCTCTAGCTAACCTCTCTCTCACCTCCCTCTCTCTCCCTCCATACTTCTCTCTCCCTCTCTTCTTCCCTATCTACTCTTTATCTCCCATCTCTCTTTACCTACCTCTACATCCATCAAACCTTACCACTCTCTCTACACCTCTCTCCCTCCCTCCCTCATTCCCTCTCTACTTCTCTCTATCTCACCTCTCTCTCTACCTCTCCTTCCATCTCTACTTATCTTTATCTCCTCTCTCCCTCTCTCTACCTACCTCTCCTTCAAACACTCTTTATTTCTCTCTATCTCACCTCTCTCTCCCTCACTACATCTCTCTCCCTCTCTCCCTCCCTCTCTACATATATATATCCCCTCTCCCTCTCTACCTAGCTCTCCATCCATCACAACCTACCACTCTCTCTCCATTACTCTCTATCTAACCTCCCACTCTCTCCATCCATACCTCTCCCTCTCCTTCCCTTCTACTCTCTACCTCCCTAATCCTTCTCTACCTACTTCTCCATCCATCACTCCCTAACATTCTCTCTACACCTCTCTATATTGCTTCTCTCCCTCCCTCCCTCATTCCCTCTCTACTCTCTCTCTACCTCTCCTTCCCTCTCTAATTATCTTTATCTCCCCTATCCCTCTCTCTCTCACTAGATGTCTCCCTCCCTACATTTTCCCCTATCTACTCTCTATCTATCCTCTCCCTCCCTCTACCTCTCTCTCTCACTCTCTCTCACTCCTCCCTTACCCTCTTTCTCTCTCACTCTCTCCTCTTTATCTCACCATTCTCTCTTTCCCTCTTTGTAACTGTCCACTTCTCTATATGTCACCATTCTATCTCTACATATCTTTATCTCACCTATCCCTCTTTACCTCTCCCTTCCTCCCCTCTCTCACCCACCATCCCTCCTTCCCTCTATATCTATCTCACCTATCCCTCTCTAGCTTCATATCCCTCCATCACTCCCTACCACACTCTCTCTATTGCTCTCTATCTCACCTATCTCTCACCTCCCTCTCTCCCCCTTCATACCTCTCCCTCTACTTCCCTCTCTACTCTCTATCTCCCTAATACCTCTCTACCTACCTCTCCATCCATCACTACCCACCACTCTCTCTATACCTCTCTATATCGATTCTCTCCCTCCCTTATTCTCTCTCTACTTCTCTCTACCTCTTTGTCTTTCTCTAATTATCTGTATCTCCCCTAGCCCTCTCTCTCTCTCCCTAACTTTTACCCTATCTACTCTCTATCTCTCCTCTCCCTCTCTCTACCTCTCTCTCTCCCTAACTTTTACCCTATCTACTCTCTATCTCTCCTCTCCCTCTCTCTACCTCTCTCTCTCACTCTCTCTCACTCTCTCCTCTCTATCTCACCATTCCCTCTTTCCATCTCTATAACTCACTCCTCTATATGTCACCATTCTCTCTCTACTTATCTTTATCTCACATATCCCTCTTTACCTCTCCCTTCCTCCCCTCTCTAGCCCACCCTCCATCCTTCGCTCTATCTCTATCTCTCTCTACTTCTTCTCTATCTCACCTATCCCTCTCTACCTGCATATCCCTCTATCACTCCCTACCAAAATCTATTTATTTCTCTCTATCTCACCTCTCTCTCACCTCCCTCTCTCTCCCTCCATACCTCTCCCTCCATCTATACTTCCTTATCTACTCTTTATCTCTCATATATCTCTGCCTCTCCTTCCCTCTCTA
Organism: Sequoiadendron giganteum; assembly: GCA_007115665.2. Lineage (NCBI taxonomy): Eukaryota > Viridiplantae > Streptophyta > Pinopsida > Cupressales > Cupressaceae > Sequoiadendron > Sequoiadendron giganteum. The sequence goes on from CM021105.1 coordinate 384,202,045, forward strand.
CTTATCTTTATCTCCCATTTCCCTCCCAACCTCTCTCTCTCTCCCCAATCCCTCCCTCCCCCTATTTCTCTCTCCCCCTATGAGGGTTGAGAGTGTAAGGTTTAGTGTTTAAGGTATAGGATTGAGTTTATAGGGTTAATTGTAGAGGGAATAACGTTAAGGGTTTAGGATATTAGGTATAAAGTTGAGGGTATATGGTATAGGGATGATGGATGAGGGTTTAGGGTTTAAGGTATAGGGTTGAGGGTTGCGGGTTGAGGGATAGTGTTTAGGGTTGAGGGTATAAGATTAAGTGTATAGGGTATATGGATTATGGTTTAGGATATTGGGTATATAGTTGAGGGTATTGGGTTGAGGATATTAGGTTTAGGGTTGATGGTTTAGGTTTTAGGATTTATGTACAAGTTTAGGGGTTGAGGGTTGAGGTATAATGTTCAGGGTTAAGGGTATGAGGTAAAGTGTATAGGGTATAAGGATTAGGGTTTAGGTTGTAGGGTTAAGGGTATAAGGTATAGGGTTAAGACTTGAGATTTTAGGGTTTTTTGTTTAAGTATAGGGTTGAGGGATAATGTTTATGGTTTAGGGTATAAGGTTGAGGATGTAGGGTAAAGAGATGAGGCTTTAGGTTTGAGGGATAGTGTTCAAGGTTGAAGGTATAGGGCTAAGTGTATAGGGTATAGGGATTAGGGTTTAGAATAATGGGTATAAGGTTGAGGGTATAAGGCTAAGTGTATAGTGTATAGGGATTAGGGTTTAGAATAATGGGTATAGGGTTGAGGGTATTGGGTTTCAAATTGATTTTTAGGGTTTAGGGTTTAGTGTACAATGTTGAATGTAGGGTTTAGGGTTTAAATATATGGTTGGGGGATGATGTTCAAGGCTTAGGTTATAAGGTTGAGCATATAGGGTATAAGGATGAGGGTTGAACGTGTAGGGTTGAGGTATAGTGTTCAAGGTTGGGGGTGTAGGGTTAACTGTATAGAGTATAGGGATTAGGGATTAGAATATTCAGTATAGGGTTGAGGGTTTAAGATTTAGGGTACAAGGTTTAATGTAGGATTTAGTGTTTAATTATAGGGTTCAAGGTTCAGGGATAATGTTTAGGGTTTAGGGTATAGGGTATAGGGATGAGGATTGAGAGTGTAGGGTTTATGGTTTAAGGTATAGGGTTGAAGGTATAAGGTTAAGTTTATAGGGTATAGGGATTAGGGTGTAGGATATTAGGCATATAGTTGATTGCATTGGGTTCAAGGTTTAAGGTTAGAGGGGAGAGAGACCTGAGAGAGGGTGAAATTGGCAACTACATTGCCAATTTCATCGAATTAGCAAGCTAGTGGGCCCACTAGCTTGCCAATTCGGTGAAATTGGCAACCTAAATTGCCCTGTTTGAAAAAATGGGTCCAAGAAATGGGATCTCTCGGTGATTTACATCATTGAGAGACCCCATTTCTTGGACCCATTTTTTCAAATAGGCCACTACTTTTCCAATTTCACTAAATTGGCAAGTTAGTGGACCCATTTCTTGGACCCATTTTTTCAAACAGGACAAGTTAGGTTGCCAATTTCACCAAATTGGCAACCTAACTTGTCCTGTTTAAAAAAATGGGTCCAAGAAATGGGTCTCCCGATGATGTAAATCACCTAGAGACCCCATTTCCTGGACCAAATTTTTTTCAAACAATCCACTACATTGCCAATTTCACTGAATTGGCAAGCTAGTGGGCCCACTAGCTTGGCAATTCGGTGAAATTGGCAACCTAACTTGCCTGTTTGAAAAAATGGGTCCAAGAAATGGGGTCTCTCGGTGATGTAAATCATCGAGAGACCCCATTTCTTGGACCCATTTTTTTCAAATAGACCACTACATTTCCAATTTCACTAAATTGGCAACCTAACTTGTCTTGTTTGAAAAAATGGGTCAAAGAAATGGGGTGTCTTGATGATTTACATTAGCGGGAGACCCCATTTCTTGGACCCATTTTTTCAAACAGGCCACTACATTGCCAATTTCACTTAATTAGCAAGCCGGTGGGCCCACTAGCTTGACAATTCAGTGAAATTGGTAACCTAACTTGCCTATTTGAAGAAATGGGCCTAAGAAATGGGGTCTCCCAATGATTTACATCACCGAGAGACCCCATTTCTTACACCCATTTTTTCAAACAAGCCACTACATTTCCAATTTCACTAAATTGGCAAGCTAGTGGGCCCACTAGCTTTCCAATGTGGTGAAAATGGCAACCTAACTTGTCCTGTTTGAAAAAATGGGTCCAAGGAATGGGGTCTCTCTCGATGATTTACATCATTGGGAGACCCCATTTCTTGGACCGATTTTTCAAACAGGCCACTACATTGCCAATTTCACTAAATTGGCAAGCTAGTGGGCCCACTAGCTTAGCAATTTGGTGAAATTGACAACCTAACTTGCCTGTTTGAAAAAATGGGTCTGAGAAATGGGGTCTCTCGATGATGTAAATTATTGAGAAACCCCATTTTTTGGACCCATTTTTTCAAATAGGCCACTACATTTCCAATTTCACTATATTGGGAAGCTAGTGGGCCCACTAGCTTGCAAATTTGGTGAAATTGGCAACCTAACTCGTCTTGTTTGAAAAAATGGGTCCAAGAAATGGGGTCTCTCGGTGATCTACATCACTGGGAGACCCCATTTTTTCAAACAGGCCAGTACATTGCCAATTTCATTGAATTGGCAAGCCAGTGGGCCCACTAGCTTGGCAATTCAGTGAAATTGACAACTTTACTTGCCTATTTGAAGAAATGGGCTGAAGAAATGGGGTCTCCTAGTGATTTTCATCACTAAGAGACCCCATTTCTTGGACCTTGTTTTTCAAACTGGCCACTACATTTTCAATTTCACTGAATTGGCAAGCTAGTGGGCCCACTAGCTTGCCAATTTGATGAAATTGATAACCTAACTTGTCCTGTTTGAAAAAATGGGGTCTCCTATGATTTGGTGATGTAAATCACCAGAGACCCCATTTCTTGGACCCATTTTTTCAAACAGACCACTACATTGCTAATTTCACCGAATTGGAAAGCTAGTGGGCCCACTAGCTTGGCAATTCGATGAAATTAGCAAACCTAACTTGCTTATTTGAAAGAATGGGGTCTCTTGGTGATTTAAATCATTGAGAGACCCCATTTCTTGGACCTATTTTTTCAAATAGGCCACTATGTTCCCAATTTCATCGAATTGGAAAGCTAGGGTAGAGGGTTTAAGGGTTAATGGTAGAGGGTAGAGGGTTAAGGGTAGAGGGGAGAGAGATAGAAGGAGTGAGTGAGTGAGAGAGAGATACTTGGGAGAGGGAGAGGGGATAGGAGGGAGAGACTTGAAAGAAAGAGAAAGAGGGAGGGAGTGGGAGAGAGATAGATGATAGAGGGTTTAAGGGTTTAAGGGTTAAGTGTTTAGGGTTTATGGTTAAGGGTAGAGGGTAGAGAATTAAGAGTTTAAGGGCAAAGGGTAGATGGTAGAGGATTAAGGGTAGAGGGGAGAGAGATAGACAAAGTGAGTGAGTGAGAGAGAGAGAGACTTGAGAGAGGGAGAGAGAGTAGGAGAGGGATACTTGAGAGAGAGAGAGCGAGGGAGAGGGAGAGAGATAAAGGGTTTAATGGTTTAAGGGTAAATTTTTTAGGGTTTGTGGTTAAGGGTAGAGGGGAGAGAGATAGAGGGAGTGACTGAGAGAGAGACCTAAGAGAGGGAGAGGGGGTAGGAGGAAGAGGGTTGAGAGAGATAGAGTGAGGGAGGGAGGGTTGAGGGTAAAGGGTAGAGATTTTAAGGGTTAAGGGTTAAGGGTTAAGGGTTTAAGGATTTAGGGTTTAAGGGTTAAGGGTAGAGGGTAGAGGGTTTAGGGTAGAGGGGAGAGAGATAGAGGGAGTGAGAGAGACAGAGGGTATAATAGGTATAGGGTTGAGGGTTGAGGGTTGAGGGATAGTGTTTAGGGTTGAGGGTATAAGGTTAAGTGTATAGGGTATATGGATTATGGTTTAGGATATTGGGTATATAGTTGAGGGTATTGGGTTGAGGATATTAGGTTTAGGGTTGATGGTTTAGGTTTTAGGATTTATGTACAAGTTTAAGGGTTGAGGGTTGAGGTATAATGTTCAGGGTTAAGGGTATGAGGTTAAGTGTATAGGGGATAGGGATTAGGGTTTAGGCTGTAGGATTAAGGGTATAAGGTATAGGGTTAAGAATTGAGATTGTAGGGTTTTTTGTTTAACATTATTCCTAAACCCTAAACCCTAAACATTATCCTTGAATCCTTAACCCTATAATTAAACACTAAATTCTACATTAAACCTTGTACCCTAAACCCTCAACCCTAAACCCAATACCGAATATTCTAAACCCTAATCCATATACTCTATATATTTAACCCTACACCCCCAACCTTGAACACTATACCTCAACCCTACACCTTCAAACCTCATCCTTATACCCTATACCCTCAACCTTATAACCTAAGCCCTGAACATCATCCCCAAACCCTATACTTAAACCCTAAACCCTACATTCAACCTTGTACACTAAACCCTAAACCCTAAACCTTAATCTAAAACCCAATACCCTTAAACCTATACCCATTATTCTAGACCTTAATCCCTATACCCTATAAACTTATCCCTATACCCTCAACCCTATACACCCCCTCTATCTCTCTCCCCTCTACCCTTAATCGTAAACCCTAAAAAAATTACACTTAAACCATTAAACCCTTTATCTCTCTCCCTCTCCCTCACTCTCTCTCTCTCAAGTATCTCTCTCCCTCTCTCAAGTCTCTCTCTCTCTCTCACTCACTTTGTCTATCTCTCTCCCCTCCACCCTTAATCCTCTACCATCTATCCTTTACCCTTAAACTATTAATTCTCTACCCTCTACCCTTAACCGTAAACCCTAAACACTTAACCCTTAAACCCTTAAACCCTCTATCCTCTATCTCTCTCCCACTCCCTCCCTCTTTCTCTTTCTTTCAAGTCTCTCCCTCCTATCCCCTCTCCCTCTCCCAAGCATCTCTCTCTCACTCACTCACTCCTTCTATCTCTCTCCCCTCTACCCTTAACCCTATACCCTCTACCCTAGCTTTCCAATTCGATGAAATTGGGAACGTAATGGCCTATTTGAAAAAATAGGTCCAAGAAATGGGGTCTCTCGGTGATTTAAATCACCGAGAGACCCCATTTCTTGGACCCATTTTTTCAAATAAGCAAGTTAGGTTTGGTAATTTCATCGAATTGCCAAGCTAGTGGGACCACTAGCTTTCCAATTCGGTGAAACTAGCAATGTAGTGGTCTGTTTGAAAAAATGGGGTCTCTCGGTGATTTACATCACCAAATCACCAAAGACCCCATTTTTTCAAACAGGACAAGTTAGGTTGTCAATTTCACCAAATTGGCAAGTTAGTGGACCCACTAGCTTGCCAATTCAGTGAAATTGGAAATGTATTGGCCTGTTTGAAAAAATGGGTCCAAGAAATGGGGTCTCTCAGTGATGTAAATCATCGAGAGACCCCATTTCTTTGGCCCATTTCTTCAAATAGGCAAGTTAGGTTGTCAATTTCACTGAATTGCCAAGCTAGTGAGCCCACTGGCTTGCTAATTCAGTGAAATTGGCAATGTAGTGGCCTATTTGAAAAAATGGGTCAGCTGATTATACCGGTGATAGCAAATCATGGAACCCAGACCCATTCAAACAAACTGGATTAGGTTGCCAAGAATTTCACCAAGAATTTTGCAGCTAATTGAACCCACTAACACTTATTTAGTAGAGAAATGTAGTGGTTTATTTGAAAAAATGGGTCCACGAAATGGGGTCTCTCGGTGATTTACATCACCGAGAAACCCCATTTCTTGAACCCATTTTTTCAAACAGGCCACTACATTGCCAATTTCACTGAATTGGCAAGCTAGTGGGCCCACTAGCTTTCCAATTTGGTGAAATTGGCAACCTAACTTGTTCTATTTGAAAAAATGGGTCCAAGAAATGGGGTCTCTCGATGATGTAATCACTGGGAGACCCCATTTTTTGGTCCCATTTCTTCAAATAGGCAAGTTAGGTTACCAATTTCACTGAATTGCGAAGCTAGTGGGCCCACCGACTTGCTAATTTAGTGAAATTGGCATTGTAGTGGCCTGTTTGAAAAAATGGGTCCAAGAAACGGGGTCTCCCGGTGATGTAAATCACTGGGAGACCCCATTTCTTGGACCAATCTTTTCAAACAAGACAAGTTAGGTTGCCAACTTCACCAAATTGGCAAGCTAGTGGACCCACTAGCTTGCCAATTTAGTGAAATTGGAAATGTAGTGGTCTGTTTGAAAAAATGGGTCCAAGAAATTTTGTGAAATTGGCAACCTAACTTGCCTGTTTCAAAAAAAATGGGTCCAAGAAATGGGGTATCCAGGTGATTTACATCATTGGGAGACTCCATTTCTTGGACCCATTTTTTCAAACAAGACAAGTTAGGTTGCCAATTTCACCAAATTGGTAAGCTAGTGGGCCCACTAGCTTGCCAATTTAGTGAAATTGGAAATATAGTGGCCTGTTTGAAAAAATGGGTCCAAGAAATAGGGTCTCTTGGTGATGTAAATCACCGAGAGAGCCCATTTCTTGGACCCATTTTTTCAAACAGGGCAAGTTAGGTTGCCAATTTCATCGAACTGGCAAGCTAATGGGCCCACTAGCTTGCTAATTCGGTGAAATTGGCAATATAGTTGCCAATTTCACCCTCTCTCAAGTCTCTCTCTCTCTCCCCAAAACTCTAATCCCTATACCCTATAAACTTAACCTTAAACCTTCAACCCAATTCCATCAACTCTATGCCTAATATCCTACACCCTAATCCCTATACCCTATAAACTTAACCTTATACCTTCAATCCTATACCTTAAACCATAAACCCTACACTCTCAATCCTCATCGCTATACCCTATACCCTAAACCCTAAACATTATCCCTGAACCCTGAACCCTATAAGTAAACACTAAATCTTACATTAAACCCTGTACCCTAAACCTTAAACCCTCAACCCTAAACCCTCAACCCTCAACCCTATACTGAATATTCTAATCCCTAATCCTTATAATCTATACAATTAACCCTACACCCCAACCTTGAACACTATACCTCAACCCTACACGTTCAACCCTCATCCTTATACCCTATATGCTCAACCTTATAACCTAAGCCTTTAACATCATCCCCCAACCCTATACTTAAACCCTAAACCCTACATTCAACCTTGTACATTAAACCCTAAACCTCAATCTGAAACCCAATACCCTCAACCCTATACCCATTATTCTAAACCCTAATCCCTATACCCTGTAGACATGCAAAAATAACAATCATGCATCATACAAATTAACATTCATTTCTTCTATTAATCAATTAAAATATTTATTGATTAATTTCCTAAGGTTCATTAAATAAATCAAATTATTTAATCCTTATGTTCTTCTCATTTGATTTAATAAATCAAATAGATTTAATCAAATTTCACCTCCTAATATCATCCAAGTTAATTAATCTACATTTATTAACTTCTAATCATGATTATCATTCTCTAGCTTTTGACTCAACTAGAGTCAAATCCAAACTCCTAACTAACCCACCCACTTGCACCAATAAATCATTTATTTGATTTATTATTTCCTCTAATTACATTCAAAATGGCATTAAAATGGAATATTCTTCCAATTTGAATCTTCCCCCCAAAAGGGATTTGTCCCTTCCAACAAGGTTTTAAATGCTATTTGCACAAGTCAAACATGGCATTTATTGCACCTTTCATCCCCCCTAAACATGTCATTTCATCCAAATTTGAATTTCAAATTGGCACATTGGCCAAGACTTGCACATTCCTCACCCTCTCACACTTTGACAAGTGGCATATTGTCATTGGCTCATGAATGATCCCACATTCATCCAAATCTATCACTCTTCCTAATCTTGAATCTATAAAATGCAAAGCATTTCAACACAAATCATCCACAACAACAACACAACACTTACTCATTGCAAGGTTACTCTCTTCATTTGAGAATCAATCTTGCTCTTCATCATCTACAATCTACACACATTTTGAAAGCATCTACACTATAGGCAACTTGAGTTCAAGCATCTCATTGTCTATCTCACTAAGCTTATCAAGGATTGAGAAAGGGCTCTTTCACATACTCAAAGAGCACCAATCCACTATGGGATAGGAATGATTCATATTTTTGCATTGTTCTTATAAGTTGCATTGTTTAACATGATTCTATATTTCATAGGGATGTCTAAGTTTGCTAATTTCAACTAACTTTTGTGCTAACAACATGAAATTGTTTAGGTCTCACTTGCAGATTTTGATGTCCTACTAATGGCGCTAGAAGGAGGGCTGAACTAATGCATTTTATTTCTATTTCTGTTTGAAAATTGTTACTTCATTCTGTTTTTATTTATTTATTGCATGAAATAGGATTACTAGTAGCAATACTACTTTGTGTTCATCTAAGTCTTGTTTAAGTAGTGTTTTCTTTTCATACTCATGTTCAGTTTGGGAGGTTATCTATTTGCCTTCATTCTTGTTGAGTTGAAAGGATAATCTTGGTCGATCTCTTTGTCATATTGAATTCATCCATGTTTTCCAGCAAATCTGTCATGACTTAATATGCAGAATAATCAAGGCTCTTCTCTATTTAATCTTCATATAATCTATGGCATCTCCTAAGATCGATGTCTTGTCCGTCTTGGTGACAAATGGAACTATAGATCTAAGAATCTTGAACTTCTCATTCAGTTTCTCCCTCTTCTTGAGCTCAAAAAGAATATGACCTGTATTGAGCTCTTCTATCTTAGAACCATTTTGGACTTCTTTACTAGTTTTAGGCTAGGTTTCATCCTCGTACGTGCATTGCAGCCTGGTGATCTTAAACAGTATGTTTTTTTTTTAACATTGACTGTGATCTAGTCGAGATCCTGAAAACCCCTTTGTTCACCCACTTTGAGAAAGCACTACTATAAGAATTCTTAAACTGCCAACGGTTCAAGAGCAACGGCTGTTGTTGCAGTATAAAAGATACTATTTTTATCAGCAGCCTCGTTCTTGAGTTGAGCCACATAGTGGGCCTTGGTCTTCTCAATTTCAAGAAGAATCAGATCATTAGCCTGAAACTGAGAATTATTATAAAGCCAAGCAATATAATTTAAACAACTCAAAGATTTGATCGCTTGCATTGATTCATTCTCATTCTGTAAGCTAGAAATGTGTGGGTACTTTGTGCATTCTTCCTGAGACTACATGTTGCCATCTAAACTTTGCAGACTGCACTCAACTTCAAGAAGAATACTCAGATCCTCTAATATCAACTTTGTTACACCTAGTTCAATCACACCAAGTGTGACCAAAATACATAGTACAATCTCTACGCCAGAAGTCTTAGCAAGAAGAAACATGAGAGAAAACCTTGCTTTCCACTTCATTCGCTCTACACAGCCACAGAGGATGTCCGTTGGCCATAGCCCTGCCTGGTAATCCAATTCTAGTTGCAAACTCGAAAGAAATAGAGACCAGATAGAACCACTTTGTGTCTGAAAGATCTATCATTTTAATATACGTAGATATTGTAATAGTTGAAAATCTTTATATCTATGATTTTAACCTTGAATCAGCTCAGGCACGCGTTACAAGTGTGAATTGTTCTATGCAGGTGTCGGCAAATGTTCTTGATATTTAATACCTCCACTTTCGTGTGGAATCAGACTTGTGCTGAATCAAGCCTTCATTGTGCCTTTCACTCAAGCCCGAGTCTATTGTTCTCCTTGAGCCTCTTTGCTCTCGGTCATCACCTACCAATCTGATTTGTTTGCGAGTCTCCTCACTCCTTTTTTTTTAGTGTATCTGTCTCTTCCATATCCTGAAGATGTTTTGTGAGTTGTTGTAGTCGCAAATGTGGAGGATACTAGGCACTTACTCTCCCTGTCAAAACTTACGCACCCACAAACTCCCTTTGGCTGCCCACTTGAAGGCGATAACCAGAAATTCATTACACCTACTTCACACGTCAGGCGAGACATGAAAAATCTTGAGATATTGTGATTCAGATCACACAACTCTTCTTTCATATTATTGAATATGTTATTGCTTGACTCATTTGTTTTTAACAATAACTCTTGCAAGAACATGTTAGTTGGGTTTGTATTGTTGCTATCTAGATTTTATTTTGGCTGCATTCATTGAATCTGTTGTTCTGCACCAAGCATGATGATCACGCACCTACACTCTGTCATAAGGTCCTTGTCACACACCTAACCTCTGTTGTAATGTCCCTATCTAGCCTTTATTGAATTCCAAATCTATGTTATCAAACATTCATTATTTTTGAAGACCACGTCTAAATCATCCAGTAAATGCTAGCAAGATGTCAAATAGCTTCTTACATTTGTTTGATAAGTCTTTTCTTTGAGCAACTAATCAATATTTAATGGATGCAAATCAATCTACGGACTGTGAGTTGATGCATTACAGATAGACGGATTATTGATTTGTTGTGGCTAAGAAAGGTTGACATCAAGGTTGAAACCAAAGGTACATGGATCAAGATTGAAATTGGAGGTGTTGACATTGTGATCAAACGAAAACAAAGGTGGATAGAGTGGACTTGGAGCTTTTCTTGAAATTGAGATTTGAAAAAAGCATATTTTAATGCTTGTTTAAACAATCTTGGAGCTTCCATTTACTACCTTTTTTTTGTTTTTAGCTAAATCACCTTTCAATTTGGGCTTAAAATCAATCAATGACTTGATCTTTTCAAAGTTGGTTAAAATTGAACCTTAGAGATTTACTAGATTTCAATTTGAACTTAAAATTGAACAAGGCAACCTTCACACTTGGATTTTGGTGCTTAAAACGAATTCACCACTGCTTTTTGGGGCTTAAAATGAACAACTATTTGTCATATTTTGCAATCTTTTTTACAAAGTAATATCATCAAAAAGACGTATGTGCTTCTCTCGCGCCTCACGGTGATCTTGAGAATCAAAAGTTTGTTTATGATATTAAGTTGTCAAAAATATTGCCTCCACACTTCAATTTGGGCATTTTAAAATTGAACAACACATGCGAGTGTGAGCACGATATATTGCAGAGTTTTTCCCCTTTGTTTTTTAACAAAGGTTGTGTGAACGACGGGATATGTTAGCTCGCTTTTGTTAACTTAGAGGGCCTGCCTTGTGGGAAAAAGTAATCACCCAAGGGAACGACCCAACCAGGAACACACTAAAGCCAAGCGACTTCCACCTGGGATATAAGTGTGGATATTGGAACAAAGGCCAATATCACGAGGATTATTCCGATGAGATGGACAGCAATGGACTCTCGCCGATGTTGGATAATCCCCCACGAACGAAATGCTCGAATTAGAACCCCTTGTTTAGAAATTGGCCAAAACCTTGTCTATCTTGTTGGTGCAAGAGGTCATGTCCTCTGAAGCAACCCCACGTAACATGCAGTCTTGTTGTGGAAATGGAAAGTATGCCATGGGAGATTCATGGGTACTAATGCTTGGCTGACCCGAATAAGTGAGTGCCGTGGAGGGGAGCCAGTGTGGTCAAGCATTTAGCTATTCGCACAAGATATGTGCAGCTGGATTTATCCAAGTGGGAACCCAACAAGATATTGCCTCATCATCTTAGGGTTGTAAAAGTGCTTGGAATCAAAAACACTTTGCTTGGATTCAAAACATTTCGAAAACAAACATACACAAAAACCTTGAAATTTCAAACACCTTGTGGGGAACAAATACCTATTGATGAACTTGCCCACTCTTGCTTTCCCTAGGAATCACATTCCTAGAGGTTTCTAAGTGTGCAAATTCTACCATCATTTGTTTCCAATAAGGATAAACATAAGGAACTTTTGCCCTATTTTCCTCGATTTCCACACAAAGGACCTTGTGGAATGAGAAAGAGAATGGGACACTAGACATATAGTTTGAAAACCTAAGCAAGCAAGTGTCTTGGATAAAAAGAACCTCATTTAACCAAGATAAAGAGACAAATTGGATTACACATGTGTTTTCTAACATGATTTCTCGCAAGTTCAAAATCCCAAAACCAAGGTTCAAGAAGCTTAGTCTAAAGGCTCGTGAGGAGCATCTTGAGAGACTTTTCAAGTTCAGAATATAGTGTGTTCTTCAACACCGAGGTCTTGTAAGCAGAAGTGTCATGTAGGTGAAGTCTAGGATCAAATTCAATCACTTTCATCCATCTCTAAACCATCAACATCAATCGAATTTCCATTTCACCAACCAACTCTTGGAAACTTTGTAAACATCTTTTATGCTAAAATTTTAGGTGAAATCAAATCACTTTGTTTGACTTAACACAACTAGTCAAACCATCATCCTATACACGAGTTTTCTCTAGGATAACACAACTTCCTAGGGTTTACAAGTTCATCTTGTTTGGCTTAACACACCTAGCCAAATTATCAAATCATCACCTCGTTTGACCTAACACACTTAGTCAAACTGCCATCTTGTAGGAGTTCACTCTTGGATAACACAACTTCTTAGAGTTTTTCGATTACATTCATCATATTTTGTTTGACTTAACACATCTAGTCGAACCATCAATCCAATCCCGATCAATCAAAGTCCTAAAAAGTTTAGCATTCCCTTCAAAGTTTCTTTAAGAGTTCCATTCATCCGTATCACTCATATTCCGTTTATCTCATCCTCATCATCACTTTGATCCTTCAATTATCCTAGTTCTTCACTTCTTTGAACCTAAGGTTTAGACCGATCTAAAGGATTAGAGGTTCATGTCTTACATTCTTTAAAATTGATCTTCATTTTATGGTCCAAACTCGATCTCAACACAAGAGGGACATGGAATATAAATTTGATCCATCCATCATGAGTAACCCAAATCAACTAAATTATCCAAGCCTTGCAATACCATTTGATTTTCAAAGCTTGTACAATGCATACATGGGAGCATTATCTCATACAAACATCAATGGTACAACAAATATGAGCATACCCAATCTGAATTTTGGAACACCTTTCCCAATGATAGATTTCAATTCAAGTCCAAATCTGAAAATCTATCAACCAAACACTCAATGCATGAGTTTTCCAAACAACATTATCCCACAAAATCCATACATACCAAGTGCAACTTTACCAAACATGACCATTTCAAATCCACACTTGGTGAACTTTGGGGTCGACATGTTTGCAAATTCCCCCTAATGTTGTTCAAAATCCTAGCAATATATTGGCAACTCCATATGTTGATTCAAGTCAAGGTAACACCATGCAAAATCAAAGTTACCTAAATCAAAGCAAATTGATTCCCAACCACAACAATGTTCAATTTCAATCTATCATGCCGAATCAAAACATCATACCAAATCATCCCATTTTTCCATTGATATCGCAAAAACAGATGGAAACCATCCAAGCAATCCCAACAATCAACAACATTCCCATTCCACCACCACCACCACCACCGCCAAAATACAACATGACCAATTCATTCTCCATCATGTTGCAAGCCACTCAAGAAGCTTCCTACAAAAAGGCACTCCAAGCCCACCAAGCTACACATGCTCAAGCACAAGCGGCTCAAGTAGCCCAACAAGCACAAGCACAAGCAAAATTCTATGCACTATTGCAAGCAATCCAAGAAGAAGTAGCACAACAAAGAGCCCAACAAAAAGCTTTGTTGGGACAAAAACAACATGATGAACAACAAGCGTTGTTGGCTCAGCAGAAAATGCAGGCCTTACTCGCCCAACAAAGCTTGCAACAGATTCCCACCACAATTGTTGAAATAAAAAATCAAGATCAATCTATCAATAAGCACTTTGAAGATGTTTCAACCTTGACCAATGATCAAATCAACATACACCAAGAGCTACTTTTCAATTATGATCAAAACTCACCAACGATGCCCAACAATGATCAAATTCCAGAAATATCAACATCACTTGATCATATGGTTGAAGACATTGGTAATCTCTCTTCCACAATTGTTGAAAACAATGTTCAAGATCTTGAAGATGCTTCTACCCCATCCAGTGATCAACTCAACATTCATCAAGAGCCACTTTTTAGTGATCTATTTCAAGATGTGTTACAATTATTTGATCGCATTGACATAATCTACGATCCATCGACCAATGATCATATCGAAAAAGTTTCCACATCATCTTATGAGTTAGAGGAAATATCTCAAGAACGTATTCCAAAGCATGATCAAAATATTCCATCAAGGCCTAGCAATGGTCCCTCCCAAGGCAGATTGACATCCTTCAACCTTACGATTGAGAATAGTGAAAGAATCTTTGACACTACACTTGATCCAAATCCATTCAAAGAACAAGAGGATATTAATCCACTTCCCATGCCTAAGGACGATGTCCAAGAACCCCTTGTAGACAATCCATCCTTTGAAATTGACCCATGTCAAGAACTTGATCAAAAGCATGGCGAAAGCAATTCCAGAATTTGTCAAAATCAAGAATTTGTATCTCCAAGATACTACAATGATCTAATGGGCACTCTTTTATCTATACAAGATGTTGCAAATAATGACCATATCCGCATAGCACATACTCTTCCATCTACCCATGAGATGCTTTCTTTGGATGGACCTATAGATGATCTTCATTCAAAACAAGAGTCTCATACTCTTACTGAGGAACAAGAGTCTCCTACTCTTAAAATTTGTACACATGATCAAGATGTAGAGAAATGCAGAGACATATCAGAAATGGATCATGAAGAAGGCTTGTACATAAGTCATGAATCAGAAACATCCTATGAAGTGAGTCATGAGGAAGACTTTTGTGTAGATAGCGAAGCATCAACACTTCTTGAAGAAGAATTACAATCTAATATCTCACAAGATCAAGTTAAAGATATCAATCAGGAATTTATCCCACATGTGGAGGATCCTATCACTTATAAAGTTGGATCACTCACCTTTCTTAGAGCAAGCTATCTCGTCAATAAAGAAGCTGACACTTTTGAAGGTCCGCGACAGAGTAGAGAAGGAGCAACACCTTGTTTCCAAGGGGAATCATATCCTATGGCAAATAAATTTTTTCAACAGATGAATTATCAAGGCAAAGGATTAGGCCTACATGAACAGGGTATCCTAGAACCAGTGTAGATTTTTGGAAATCCTAAATGTCAAGGCCTTGGCTATTCAACAATCAAGGGATCTCAACATATCAGTAATACCTCAACAAAACTGGGGGCAACTTCTTCTCGAGCAAATGTCAACATGGGGAGCACGAAGAATCCTTATGATGAAACTGATGCCAATACTACAACCCACCATATCACGAATCTTCATCCACCCATCACCTCATCCATGAATTGGGACCAACATCAAAAGAAAGACTTGAATCGAAGCATGAAGAACATTATCAAAGAAAAAGAAGCTAAGAAGCATATTGGACAAATCAAGTACATATGGATACCAAAAAATACAAAGAAATATTATCCCTGTCAAACTCCATCAGTCAAAGAAACTATGGGGAAAAATTAAAATGGGGCAAGTATCCATCAAATATTTTCACAAAAGAGAAAACATGCTTCTCAAGCGACATACAAAGTGTATCAAGCAGTTGGTCCTAATTCCACACACACTTCTGTATCCACCCATTATTGCTCATCTTCCCAAGTTTGGAGAGTTAAAGATTCCAAACTATCGACTAATCCATCTTTTACTCCTAAACACACTCCATCCACGCCTCCACGCATGATATCCAATTCTCACATTGACCATGTGTTGGCAACGACCCTTCATCATAAGGATTTAGAAGGAACCCTATCGCGATGTGCACACAAAGACAGAGTTAAGTCCATTATCAACAAAGCATAACAGATTTCTCAAAAGTTGCATTCAAGTGCACGTATCTTGGCAAGGCAACTTCTTCAAGCAAGATATCGATGGCACATTATGACAGAAGCATCAACATCAGCACCACCGAGTGGTTCAGCATCAACTTAAAATCTCTCAGAAAAATATCCTGAAAAAATGGTCACCTTGATGAAAACCTAGCAAACAGGCGTCTTGGTGACAACAAAAAAATCAAAAAATACAAAAAATCCAAAAAAATAGAAAAAAGGATTGAAAATAGTAAAGAAAAAAATCGTCCTCTAGCGAAAACCGCTTCGGTGGCGCTTTGGACAGGTACTATGATGAAAACCTGGCAAACAGGCGTCATGTGTAGAATCGAGCATCTACGTGCGCCAGTTCAGGAGAAAGCATCTTATCGCATCCATAATGAAGCCAACATTCCATCCATATCATCCGTTCATCCATGAACCATTTATCCAATCCATTTTCCATCTGCATCCATACTCCAAGTTATCTTGATCTTGGAAAATTTTGGAGCACGCTTTACGCTTGCTTATGGTAAAAATCTTGACATGGGTCATTTTCATTTATCCTATCCTACCCAACGCTATCTGAGCTTTGAAGCATTATCGAAATGAGCATTCCTTTGTTCGAACATCCTTATCTTATCGCAAGATAATCCATATCCATTCATCCAAGAATCTACCCATGGTCATTCAAACATTGCTAGACACTGGGAGCAGATATTTGCATCTTGCTTCGAGAATAAATCTTGACCTATATCTTCCCACTTATGTGGTGATCCGAGCATTGGAAAATGTGAAATCAAATTGGTTAAAGCATTTGCGAGCCAAAATCCCAAATCACTAGCCCATGGCATATTTTGACAGCAAGACGATGTTCCTTATCAAGTTTTATCTTTCATCGAACATCAATCTGAACAATTCATATCAGTCGCATCTAATGTGCACTCCATCATCACATCAAATCATCAAAGCAATTTTGTTCCAAATCAAGCTTCATCAATCTTGATCAATCGAATCCAATCAATCATCACCTTGTTTGACTTAACACACTTAGTCAAACTATCATCTTGTGCACGAGTTTACTCTAGGATAACACAACTTCCTTAGGTTTACAAGTTCATTATCATCTTGTTTGGCTTAACACACTTAGCCAAATTATCAAATCCATAATCACCTTGTTTGGCTTAACACATCTAGCCAAATTATCCTTTTTGTACGAGTTTACTCTTGGATAACACAACTTCCTGGAACTTATGAGTGCATTATCACTTTTGTTTGACTTAACACACTTAGTCAAACTATCAATCCATCAATCTGATTGATCAACATTAAGCTTGGTTCTCAACAAAATCCCAAAACAGAGCATTGATATCATCACATATCATATCCAAATTGTCAAAATCATGCGAAAATCCAAAAACATTCAAAAAACTCATTCAAAAATCCAAAAACATCCAAATCATCAAAAACTCAAAAACATTCAAAAATTCATAAAAAAATCCAAAAACATGTCGAAATATCAAAAAATCTTCAAAAATTTCATCATTGAGTCTTGTCAGTTTTTCACCTTGTCGAACTACGCCGTCTCTGATCATGAACGTAGGCAAGGTTGATCATTCATCATCCCCCGAGATGGTTAGGTCAGTTCCTTATGCGTCCGTCGCATTGGCAGCCGTTTGCCCATCCTTTAGGTGTCTGTCGCAATGGCATTCGTTTGCTTATCTTTTTTACATTTAGGTCATTCTTTATGCGTCCGTCGCATTGGCATCCATTTGCCCATCCTTTAGGCATTCGTCGCAATGGAATTCGTTTTCTTATCTTTTTTACATTCAAGTCATTCTTTATGCGTTTGTCGCATTGGCATCCATTTTCCCATCCTTTAGGCATCTGTCGCAATGGCATTCGTTTGCTTATCTTTTTTACATTTAGGTCATTATTTATGCGTCTGTCGCATTGGCATTCATTTGCCCATCCTTTAGGCGTCCGTTGCAATGGCATTCGTTTGCTTATCTTTGTTACATTTAGGTCAGTCTTTTAGGCATCCGTCACATTGGCAATCCGTTTGCCCATCTATCTTTTCATTGAGTCAGGTTTGTCATCCGAACTACGTCGTCTCTGAGCTTAAATGTAGGCAAGGCCATCCTTGATCGGCCCCCAAGACACAAAATTCAAAAACATTCATAAATCTTGAAAATACCAAAAACATTGAAAAATGTGAAAATACCAAAAACAACCTCAAAATATCTGAAAAACCCAAAATGGTGCATCTATTTCATCTCGCTTTCACCCGTTATTTTCATCACTCATATAAATCATCGTCGCTTTCACCCTTTGGTGAGTTAGTCAAAAGAAAGTCTAGCAGGTTCCAAAGTGAACTCCCTAATCGTCAAAGTCTCAAAAGTCTAAGTCAGTAAGTTAGCAAGTTGGTCAACTCAGAGTATCAATAGCTTATCACTCAATCAGTCTCACCAAAACCTTGATCACTACATGTCCTAGGATGAAGCTTTCCAGCGATGGACATAAGCATCAGGTACCCCATAGTAATTAGTCTTGGCTAGCGATACGAAGAACATTAGCTTGTTTGTTTACTTTATTTTGGTCTTTTTGACTTATCTTATTTTGCACTCATTCCAAGGACCTCTCGATGATGCCTAAACAAAACAGGTTTAGAGAGAAAGGAATGGGGCAATGATCATTATCTTTTTATTTGTTGTGCTTGTTGGATGTTCTTGTAAAATAACTTGGCGAATACTTTCTTTGTTGGGTCCGTCCTAGCAAGGTTTCCGTATGTCAAGTGTGAACAAGATCACTCCTATTTGATTGCTGAGTCAGAGTCCATCACACTAGGCGCAACGCCATCCTGGTTCTTAATACCTTGATGCATCGCACCTATGTGTGTTATCAAACATAAAGAAAGTTACGCTCTTTATCTCCCATTCCTTGGATAAGCAATACATCATCATCAATCATCATCTCTAATAAAGTAGGCTTGTTGAACTTCTACATCTTCTTGGATTCAAGGGTTCATCCCTCTCATCCTTCTACCTTCTTTCATTCTAACAATGCATCCATCTTGCATCCATGCTACATTCATCCTCTTACCTCACATAATCATGCCATATCCATCTCATGCATAATCACGTCATCTCATTTTCATCATCATTATCATATAGTCTAACCATCCATACATCCATTTTGAACCTCTTTGTCGTGAGATCTACCTCAAATTGAATCTTTTCGCTCGATCTCACGAGGGGGCAATGTACTAACGTACTTATTTTCACTAGGGCATCCGAAAAATCAGAAATTTTTTAATTTCGATGTCGGTAGAATCATTCTTTAAACCAATGCAATGAGTACATTGCTTCAAAGAGGGGCAAAATGTAGACATGCAAAAATAACAATCACGCATCATACAAATTAACATTCATTTCTTCTATTAATCAATTAAAATATTTATTGATTAATTTCCTAAGGTTCATTAAATAAATCAAATTATTTAATCCTTATGTTCTTTTCATTTGATTTAATAAATCAAATTGATTTAATCAAATGTCAACTCCTAATATCATCCAAGTTAATTAATCTACATTTATTAACTTCTAATCATGATTATCATTCTCTAGCTTTTGACTCAACTAGAGTCAAATCCAAACTCTTAACTAACCCACCCACTTGCACCAATAAATCATTTATTTGATTTATTATTTCCTCTAATTACATTCAAAATGGCATCAAAATGGAATATTCTTCCAATTTGAATCTTCCCCCCAAAAGGGACTTGTCCCTTCCAACAAGGTTTTAAATGCTATTTGCACAAGTCAAA
Source organism: Sequoiadendron giganteum (assembly GCA_007115665.2). Taxonomy (NCBI): domain Eukaryota; kingdom Viridiplantae; phylum Streptophyta; class Pinopsida; order Cupressales; family Cupressaceae; genus Sequoiadendron; species Sequoiadendron giganteum. The sequence continues at coordinate 384,221,771 of CM021105.1, forward strand.
CATGGCATTTATTGCACCTTTCATCCCCCCTAAACATGTCATTTCATCCAAATTTGAATTTCAAATTGGCACATTGGCCAAGACTTGCACATTCCTCACCCTCTCACACTTTGACAAGTGGCATCTTGTCATTGGCTCATGAATGATCCCACATTCATCCAAATCTATCACTCTTCCTAATCTTGAATCTATAAAATGCAAAGCATTTCAACACAAATCATCCACAACAACAACACAACACTTACTCATTGCAAGGTTACTCTCTTCATTTGAGAATCAATCTTGCCCTTCATCATCTACAATCTACACACATTTTGAAAGCATCTACACTATAGGCAACTTGAGTTCAAGCATCTCATTGTCTATCTCACTAAGCTTATCAAGGATTGGGAAAGGGCTCTTTCACATACTCAAAGAGCACCAATCCACTATGGGATAGGAATGATTCATGTTTTTGCATTGTTCTTATTAGTTGCATTGTTTAACATGATTCTATATTTCATAGGGATGTCTAAGTTTGCTGATTTAAACTAACTTTTGTGCTAACAACATGAAATTGTTTAGGTCTCAGTTGCAGATTTTGATGTCCTACATACCCTATACACTTAGCCTTATACCCTCAACCTTATACCCATTATTCTAAACCCTAATCCCTATACCCTATACACTTAGCCCTATACCCTCAACCCTGAACACTATCCCTCAACCCTCAAGCCTCATCTCTTTACCCTACATCCTCAACCTTATACCCTAAACCATAAACATTATCCCTCAACCCTATACTTAAACAAAAAACCCTACAATCTCAAGTCTTAACCCTATACCTTATACCCTTAACCCTACAACCTAAACCCTAATCCCTATACCCTATACACTTAATCTCATACCCTTAACCCTGAACATTATACCTCAACCCTCAACCCTTAAACTTGTACATAAATCCTAAAACATAAACCATCAACCCTAACCCTAATATCCTCAACCCAATACCCTCAAATATATACCCAATATCCTAAACCATAATCTATATACCCTATACACTTAACCTTATACCCTCAACCCTAAACACTATCCCTCAACCCTAAACCCTCAACCCTCAACCTTAAACCCTAAACCCTCATCCATCATCCCTATACCATATACCCTCAACTTTATACCTAATATCCTAAACCCTAAACCTTATTCCCTATACAATTAACCCTATAACCTCAACTGTATACCTTAAACACTAAACCTTAAACTCTCAACCCTCATAGGGGGAGAGAGGGATTGGGGAGGGAGGGATTGGGTAGAGAGAGAGAGGTTGGGAGGGAAAGTGGAGATAAAGATAAGTAGAGAGGGAAGGAGAGGTAGAGATACATGAGAGATAAAGAGTAGATAAGGAAACATAGATGGAGGGAGGGGTATGGAGGGAGAGAGAGGTGAGATAGAGAGAAATAAAGAGAGTTTGGTAGGGAGTGATAGAGGGATATGCAGGTAGAGAGGGATAGGTGAGATAGAGAGAATTAGAGAGAGATAGAGATAGAGGGAAGGAGGGAGGGTGGGTGAGAGAGGGGAGGAAGGGAGATGTAAAGAGGGATATGTGAGATAAAGATAAGTAGAGAGAGAATGGTGACATATAGAGAAGGAGAGAGTTATAGAGAGGGAAAGAGAGAATGGTGAGATAGAGAGGAGAGAGTGAGAGAAAGAGGGTGAGGGAGGAGTGAGAGAGAGTGAGAGAGAGAGAGGTAGAGGGAGGGAGAGGAGAGATAGAGAGTAGATAGGGGAAAAGGTAGGGAGAGAGATATATAGTGAGAGAGAGAGAGGGCTAGGGGAGATAAAGATAATTAGAGAAAGACAAAGAGGTAGAGAGAAGTAGAGAGAGAATAAGGGAGGGAGAGAATCGATATAGAGAGGTATAGAGAGAGTGGTGGGGAGTGATGGATGGAGAGGTAGGTAGAGAGGTATTAGGGAGATAGAGAGTAGAGAGGGAAGTAGAGGGAGAGGTATGGAGGGGGAGAGAGGGAGGTGAGAGAGAGGTGAGATAGAGAGCAATAGAGAGAGTGTGGTAGGGAGTGATGGAGGGATATGTAGCTAGAGAGGGATATGTGAGATAGAGAGAAGTAGAGAGAGATAGAGATAGAGATAGAGGGAAGGAGGGAGGGTGGGTGAGAGAGGAGAGGAAGGGAGAGGTAAAGAGGGATAGGTGAGATAAAGATATGTAGAGAGAGAATAGTGACATATAGAGAAGTGAAGAGTTACAAAGAGGGAAAGAGAGAATGATGAGATAAAGAGGAGAGAGTGAGAGAGAAAGAGGGTAAGGGAGGAGTGAGAGAGAGTGAGAGAGAGAGGTAGAGGGAGGGAGAGGAGAGATAGATAGTAGCTATGGGAAAAGGTAGGGAGGGAGACATCTAGTGAGAGAGAGTAGAGAGGGAATGAGGGAGGGAGGGAGAGAAGCAATATAGAGAGGTGTAGAGAGAATGTTAGGGAGTGATAGATGGAGAAGTAGGTAGAGAAGGATTAGGGAGGTAGAGATTAGAGAGGGAAGGAGAGGGAGAGGTATGGATGGAGAGAGTGGGAGGTTAGATAGAGAGTAATGGAGAGAGAGTGGTAGGTTGTGATGGATGGAGAGCTTCGTAGAGAGGGAGAGGGGATATATACATGTAGAGAGCGAATGAGAGAGGGAGATAGATGTAGTGAGGGAGAGAGAGGTGAGATAGAGAGAAATAAAGAGTGTTTTAAGGAGAGGTAGGTAGAGAGAGGGAGAGAGGAGATAAAGATAAGTAGAGATGGAAGGAGAGGTAGATAGAGAGGTGAGATAGAGATAAGTAGAGAGGGAATGAGGGAGGGAGGGAGAGAGGTGTAGAGAGAGTGGTAAGGTTTGATGGATGTAGAGGTAGGTAAAGAGAGATGGGAGATAAAGAGTAGATAGGGAAGAAGAGAGGGAGAGAGAAGTATGGAGGGAGAGAGAGGGAGGTGAGAGAGAGGTTAGCTAGAGAGAAATAGAGAGAGTGGTAGGGCATGATGGAGGGAGAGGTCGGTAGGTAGAGAGAGAGAGGGGGGAGGGAGATAGAGACAAGTAGAGAGGGAAGGTGAGAGAGAGGGAGAGATAAGTGAGGTAGAGAGAATTAGAGGGAAAAGGAGAGAGAGACAGAGAGAGAGATTTCTTGAGATCAAGGGAGAGAGAGAGTTAGAAAAAGGGATAGAGATAGTGAGAGAGAGGTCTAGAGTTTAAGGGATAAAAATGAGTGAGATAGAGAGATAAATAATACAATTTTCTGATTACTAAAATTTGACCTTTGATTATTGAAATTTGACTAAGTTTGAAATTTGTGAGATCTTCCAAAAACTAGAAGAGAGAGAGGGGAGAGAGGGAGGAAGGGAGAGAGAGAGGGAGTGGAGAGATAAAGAGTAGAGAGGAGAGAGTGAGAGAGAAAGATGATAGAACTTGTTGACTACTAAAATCTGACCTCCTGATTACTGAAATTTGACATGCTAATTACTGAAATTTGACTAAGTCTGAAATTTTAAAGATCTTCCAAAAAATAGAATTTGCATTATAACTCCTAGAGATCTGAAACCACTCTCAAACATCCTGAAAGTATATACATGAAATATAACTTAAACTATAAGAAAGTAAATGTCCATATATAAATGTATATAGTTTCCTTAAAAGATAACAAGAGGAAAGAGATAAGAAAAAGAGAAGAAAAAAATTCAATGTAGACCAAAACGCGAGCACGTTATAACACGCTTGCATTTTGTCAATGCATTCACAAAACACAAAAAAATCATTCACAAAACATGTCAAAACTAAGATATAACGTGAGCGCATTATAATGCGAGCACGTTATATCTTGCTTTGGGAATTCCCGAACCTTGGGCTTGGTATTTGCCTTGGAATACCAACCCAAAGGCTTGGAGGGCATTCCCAATGACCAGAGACGTGTTTTTAAAAAATCTTCCATATTTCACATAATCGAGTTCGTGCTCACCATTAAGATTGCACATGGTTCAATATCAAAAAAATCAACCACATGGGTAATGGTGGGTTCTCTCTTAGCTATCCAAAGATGTAATTTTTTTCACTTTCTGAAAATATTAAGACTTTCATCCATAATTTATTTAATTTGTATGTCTTTTTTTTGCCAAAAAGCAGTGTTTGGTAGTTTTTTCATTATAAATTAACCGTTATTCGATTTTGCAAATAAATTATTTTTTTAGAAACTAGACTCCATTCTACAAATTTAAAAAAATAAATAAAAATGAATTCAATTAGTTTCCAAAAATTTTAGGGGTAGCACGGCCAAAATTCTATTTTTCAAGAAATGTCCACTTCGAAAATTATTAAAAAATTAAATATTCATTAAAAAATGATAAGAAAAATTGTGCATCAACTAAATACTGTTCATTAACTTCTGACTATTGTGATTTTAAAAATACTAAAAAAAATTCACCGTACAAGGGTCGTACAAGAGTTGCTATGCTATGTTTTTCTGACAAAAACAACACCAATTTGTGTACGTCCCTCATTTGAACCCCTTAATCTCAATCATTTTCAAAATAAATTAGTAGTTTAGAAAGTAGACTCAAAGAACTTGAATCCTACTTTTTGTTCCATCTCAAAATTTTGAGTGTAAGTATCCTCAATTTCATGTCCAAGGTCAGTATTTTTTGATTTCAGAAAAAAGTTGTCTACTTAAGTCCCCTTTTTGGGAATCATCTTGGTGCACTTACTCAGGTTCTAAAATCATCCCATACCTCCTTAGGTGTTTTACACTCCTCAATATGGAAAATAAGACTTTTAAAAACATGCAACGCTATCAGACCCTTATTTTTGTTACACCTATTTCTGTGAGAAAATGTTTCATACACTCTAGTGAACTTAGGTTGATTATCATTCAGTGTGGACCACAAAAATTTAGATTGGAGCAACCTATGAAATTTAATCTTCTTGGTATGGTAGTTATGGGGGGTTAAAAGTTCAACTAAATCAGGAGTTGCCATGACATCAATTTGCACCAAAAGCAACCAAAATACACCAAATTGATACAACTAAACCTCCAAAAATATCAACCAATGTAGCTCTCAAGATTTATTTTTCCAACATCCATAAAAATATCACTCAAGAATCAAAAAAGATTGAATGTGTACCGAGATCTTGAAAAATAATAATGAGATGAGAGCCAAATGAATACACCAAGACCAATGCACAAGTCACCACAACACTACGTGCAATATCTAGCCTCTTCACAACTTGTGAGACTTGGTCACAACAACTAAAGCGAGTGCAAATCTATTTAAATAGAAAAAGAATACCCCATGTTGCCAATGTGGGATAATTGTTCTAGCAATCTACTTTCCAGATGGGCCCACCTCCTCCTCGGCTACACAACAATTAGAAGCCCTAAATATTTATTGCCGTTGAAACTTTATAAAATATAAATTTTGATTTAAATGCCTCCAATAGGTGATTCACAACCTTTGGAATTCACTACTCCTTTCAATCACATGCAAATGAAATTCGTTGACTCCAATATAAAAAAATTTAAGTTGCCATGTTTTGTGTGTCATTCTCAAGGCTCATTGTGTGCACCACAACCTCGTCAAAAGATTCAATTGAATAACTATATTCTTTCGTCAACTCATAAACTCCAAAGTCTACCTTCAAATCATGTTGCGCCTAGGAAAAAAGTGTGGCTGAAAATTGTTCACGGCCTCCCAAGCACAAAATCACATCAGTAATCATAATGATTCACAAGCCTCTTGCAAATTTAATAGGAAAAAATGACAATAATGGAAATTTTAAATTTAATAAATTTCAAATACCCAAAAAAACTTTAAAAGGAAAAAAATGTCTAGATCTCCTCGATAGAAACTCTCTAGGAAGGTAAGTAGGAGAAGGAGCTCTGATACCATGTAGGAGATGACAGTCCTAGGATCCTTAACTTGCAACAACAGCCACTCTCATAGATGCACAATAGAAGAAAACACTATTCTACCAAACATCAAGATGATATTTAGAATGAGATGAGATAGTACATAATGTATAGGCCTTTTAAAGGCATAAAAAATAAAACGGGTGAGAAACTACCCAATACAGGGAAAAACCACCTATTTGATTAACCCTAAGTTAAAACTTAGCACTAATAGATGAGGAATTGACATAAACTAAATACAAAAATCTTGAGAGAATACAATGATGAAACAAAGGTAAGGGTACTAATATAGATCTCATAAACTTAAAAGGTCTCATATTTAAAAAATAAATTATAAATTATAAATAAAGCAATAAGGCTAAGACCTAAGAGGGTGTAAGATCAAATGAGTTTGCCAAAATGAAAAGAAAAATAAAATATTTTGACATTTTCTAATAAGATCTAGGGAAAAAAAATCAAACAAAAGCAAAGAAGTAATTTACTCTAGAATTACTAAGTAACAAAAAATATGCTACCAAAATAAATGCTCAAATTTTAATAAATAAAACAATGATACTTAGCTCTAAGCTTGATAATGATTTTTATGACATGTGGCTAATTTATTAACACTCTAGAAATTTTCATATGAATGAACATTGTGGACCACTAAATTATATGTTTGGTGTCTAGGCCATATATATAAACTCTACTTGTAGATCTAAATTTTGTTGAATTATATGTCAAGAATCTATTTATCTTGATGTTTGAAGCCTTCATTTGAAAATGGGTGTTAATGGGAAATATTTAGGAGGTTATTACACTACAAAGATTCAGCTTTGTTCAAACCCTTGTTAGCAATTAAATATTTTAGTGAAAATAATTGAAGAATCTTTGTTAAAAGAAAGTTCCTTCTAAATAATTTCTTTTTGGGACGAAATTAAAATAAAGTTCACTCTATAGTTGTAACTTAGTTTATAAGAAAACTTTATTTTTGAACAAAACTTTATTTTTATTTCAAACTTCTTTAAAAAAAATGTGAATCTTCAAATATCATAGTTTGTTCGAAATTACATGTAAAAAGAAAAAGTTTGCTTACAAATTAAGCTACAAAATATTTAAAAACTGTGTACAAAAGTAGTTTGCTTAAGAACTAAGCTACACAAATAAAAACCATGTAAGAAGAAAAATTGCTTAAAAGTTATACTACAAGAAAAATCAATGTTTGCTCACACAACATTTTGTTCAAAACTATGTAAAAAAAGTATCTTATAATCAAATAACCTTTTCCTCAAAAACAATGTAATAAAAGAATATCTTATGATCACACAACCTTTTGCTCAAAACTATGTAAGAAAAGAATATCTTATGATCACACAACCGTATGCCCAAAACTATGTAAGAAAAGAATATCTTATGATCACACAACCTTTTGTCCAAAACTATGTTAAAAAAAAATTTCTTAAAACCTAAACTACAAGAAAATCAATCTTTCTTTTTATCACATTACTTTATTTGATTCTCTTCAACTTTGATCATAAAGTTGAAGGCACTAATAGTGATCCTGCCCCTGCTCATGTTGTTGGGTCTCATAACATGCGAGGAGCAAACAGATTTAAATAGCCGCACTCAGCCCATGATAGTGCAGTCACTTCAACGGTTACTCTATTATTTTCGAGGTAGTGAGCCCACAACTAGTGTCTACCAAGGCACCCTGCTCTGCAGGTTACTTCGTGGAAGCTGAGGTTATCTCCTTTTTCCTTTTAATCTTTCTTTCAACGGGAAGCATTTATAGCAGAGAATTTACATTCTTGGAAACTAAGACGAAGCCCGGGAGATATGGCCAACATTTTAGAACTACTGGTTCACAAATTCAAGGAGTTTCAGGCTTCACAAGAGTTTGACAAAGAAGCCCTGATAGAAGCACACGAGAAAACTTACAAGGGTATGCAGCAGAGTGAATCAATGGGAGGGGACAGAACGGGGTTTACGTTGCGGAAACCGTCGGAGCATTGGCGACCTTCAGTTCCACTGAAAGGGCTGCGGCCGATTCGAGCAAGGGAGCTTGAAATTGATAAACACCATAAAGGCCGTGTTCTGTTCGGAACGTTGTGTGCTGATGCGCACAGGATGGTGGGCATTATGACTATCTTGGAGGACCAGTATGGAGATGCTGTTCGACTTGCAATATATAATGCTCCCCTTTCCACAATGGAAAGGGAAGGTCCGCGCAAGCTTTATCCCAAAGGCTCCAAGGTAGCAGTCAAACGGCCTTACTTCAAGCAAGGCGCCCAAGATGGTGCTCTCATGCTGCGCGTTGATAATCCTCAGGACGTCGAGATTTTGGCTTCCTTCCCAGAAAATGCAGGAACATTTTCGGGTAAGGATTTGCTTGAATTGCGCAGTGAAGGAAATAAATACTTCCGGGATGAGGATTGGAAAAAGGCAATAGACTGTTATTCCAGATGTATAGACTTGGCTCTCTCGAGCGACAAAATTGAGCACCAAGTTCCCAGTGCTTCCAACATCCAGGAGAAAGTAAAGGAGGCCCTCCTGTATTCTTATTCTAATAGGGCAGAGGCAAAGTTGAGATTGAAGGAGTATGGGGATGCTGTACAAGACTGTGACAAGGCGTTAGCCCTTGATCAACACCATCTCAAATCCTTGTTTCGCAAAGGCCGTGCTTTCCATTATCTCAGAGAATATAAGTTAGCTTGCCAATGCTTTGATAGAGCTCTGGAGCTGTCTCCAACTGCCAACGACATCCAGTTGCACAATGAAAGATCTATGGAACTCAGCTGTGAGAACCAGCAAGGTATGTTCGATCTCTCTCCCTATTTTATAAACTTCTGTAACGCGGCTGAGTTTAGCAATTATATTGGTCCGGTGCTCATTAAAAAATCAGTAGGGCGCGGCAGAGGATTGTTTGTTACTGACAATGTAGATGTTGGAGATTTTCTGCTCGTGGACAACGCCATTGCATCTTGCAGCACCAAGATAACAAGATTGAAAGGAAGCCCTGAAAGAATCATGCTTGATATGATAGAAGTGAGGACAAAACTTGGTCATCTTAAACGAGATTTAGAGGCTAAAATCATTTCCTCTGCAGCGTCATCTGCAAGGATATTGCAGCAGCTAGAGTACCTTGCTGATACAGGTGAAATGAAGGTGCCACCCATGGATTTGTTCCGGATAAACAATGCCAGCTGGAATAACTATGATGCTTGCAATCAAGGTTGGGAGCTAGACCAGATTAAACTTGCCAAGATAATGCGGAGTGTGGGGTGTCAAATAAAAACTATTGAATTAAATAGTGACATGTCAAGACAAAATGAGCAATATGGTTTGTGGGCACTTCCCTCTTTCATCAATCATTCCTGTTTTCCCAACGCCAATTGCATTGTTGTGGGAGAAGCCATGTTTATTATAGCTGCAAGAAAAATTGCAGCTGGAGAAGAAATAACAATCCCGTACTTTGACACTTTTGAGCCGTTGTTCAGACGAGAACGGATATGCTGTGGATTGGGATTTAAGTGTTATTGTAAGCGGTGTATGTTAGAAAGATCCCTAGCATCAGCCGAAGCATCACCGTTGCAGGAAATCGCTAGATTCATTTACACCATTGACTCCACCACCACTGATCTTGAGTTATGGGAAATTGCCATGAGAGTGGAAAACACCATAGATGTCCTGACCACTGAGGAAAAGCAGATGATAAGAGCATCTTATTTCCCGCTCTATTACAATATTTTTGGGTTACAGCGCATTCATCCTTATGCCAGGACAAGTTTGCCTTCTGTGAGGGAAGTATTCGATGGCTTCCAAGAGGTTGTTCCAGGGAATTGTAATTTGTTTGAGATGTTTGCAAGGTATCCTGTTTATGCCAAGAACGAAAATGAAACAGACAAACTTCTTTTTCGAAAGGCAGTGGAAATATGCACAGCTTATATGGGAAAGCACGAAGAAGGCCTTCTAAAAGCTGTGTTGAACTCCGTTGCAACAGACGTCTTCAGACCGGGGCTTACTGTGTTCCGCTTAACTGAGGTCAATAGCTAAGCGCCTTTTCTTGGAGTGGTAGCTGTGGTTCCTTGTTCTTAAAATTATAGGAAATATTATATTTTACTTATGAATCTGTAATACAGAATATGAAAGTTGTGCTGGTATACGTCTATATGAGTATATTAAGTGTAACCGAAATTTTAATATACTCTGCTTTAGACCCTTTTTCCCAATCTTTCGATTCAAGAATAGATACATAATTACTCGTATTGTTCAAGTAAAATGTAAATGAAATATATATCATATTTCTCTCAATCCAATTTTGTGGCGGTGTCTCTCTTATCTAGAAACAATATTTTATTTCGCAAGTATTATAGAGGAAATTGCAACCACCATAGGTAATGTATTTTTATTTTTTCTTAAAATATTTTGATTTTAAATTTTAAATTGTCTACCAAATTGATATATAAGAAGTTCGTCATAGTTAATAGTTAATTTTAAAAGTTCTTAAAAGAAAATTACTTAATAATTTTTTTTTAATTTATTAAGATGTCTTTTAATCAATGTTTCTATTATAAGTTTAATTCTTTTGTTTTCCAATTTTGACATTATTTATATAATGTTTAATGAATATATGTATATGAGCATTTAATTATATAGAATTGTTCAAAACGGATTTATTCTTTTATAAAAGCTTATTTCATTATCAATTTAGAATAGTTTATAATAGTGTTAAGTTATTGAAGAAGTCAAAAATTTGTTTACTATAATTGTAAAGGAAAATTCTAAAGAAAAATTGTAAGATTTTTCGGTAAAAATACAAATAGTGATAGATGAAAATAGAGAGATTTGGATAAAGAAAAACAATAGTAGCAACAACATTCTCAAAAAAATCTTTGTTAATTTAAAATTATTATTTTTTGTCTATATTTGTATGTGTAGACATCAATCTATGAAAAGAATAATTTAAATTAAAATAAAACACACAAAAAGTCACCAAATTGATATTAGAGAAAGAGATTTTTTTTTTATGTTGAGAGATTAATTTATTGAAGATGAATTACCGAGCTAGTGTGACCGACAACCTCAATCAACCTCAAATTCATGTCTTCAATGGAAGGAACTATGAATACTAGAGTATTAAGATGAAGGTTTCTCTATTCACAATATACATGTGATTTAGTAGAATATGATTTCTCAAAACTAGCTAACTAGACAATATAAAAAAATTTACAACATGTAAAAATGATTTTCTCAAGGATCTAATAAAGACAAAGATACAAAATACTATTCTTCATACACCAATCATTGAACACATCATTTTTTAAAGAATTGCAATAGTAATTAGGTTTACATAAGAAGATAAAAGAGTAGTGGCTAATTTATTAAGAAGCTTATTAGTAAATTTTGATCCAAATTTAATTGCAATACAACAATACAATGATTTGTGAAAATTCTTATAAAGAGATTATGTGATCTTCACAAATCTATGAAGAAGTAATAAATAAATTAAAAAGTATGTTTCTAAGTATAAGAATTCAAATCCCAAATGTTATTCAAGGGAAAAAATGTAAGAGGGTAATTTTAACAAAGTATCAATAGAGGAAGATAAAGCATTAGAGGCAAAGGAGGAATAGGATTCATAAGAGGTATAGTCAATAATTATAATGATAGAAGAAGGAAAATTATAACTACCATAAAGAAGATTAGGAAGGAAGAACAATGATACATAGAAGAAATCAAAAGAATGTAAAATTGACTATCTAATGCCACTATTGTAACAAGTTTAGTCATTAGTTATGAGTGTAGAAAGAAAATATATGATGGAAATAGGGGAAAAAAAAATGATGATATGAACAGAAAAGATGAGTGATTTTTAATGACATGTAATGTTTCTAAAAAGACTACAGAATATGTGTGGTGTTTGGATAGTGGATGTGACAACCATATGATAAGAAATAAAGGAAAAAAATAAATTTTGATGAATCAAATTTAATTAGAATTAAACATATGAAATAATAAGAAAGTATTAGTATTAGACATTTCAATCCAAAATAAAAGGTGAATGTGGATAGGAAATAAATAACCAATTCAATTTATTGAGATAAATTATTTTCAATTATCTATCCTAGAATTTCACTAGAAATCTAATGTAAAAGAGCTCACTTAAAATAAAGTAAATACAAATAATTGTTTTACTAACTAAATTTTGAATTACTTATTTTTATACTTAGAATACTGAAGTCTCATATTTAAAATATATTCCTAAACTAAAACTATTTTTAAAATAAGAAAAACATAAGGGATGAAGTTTATGTTAATTGTAATTTTAAATTTAGTGGTAATTAAATATATGAGCATAGTAGAAAAGTCTAAAATCTTTGAAATGATCAATTGATGGTTGTGTTCCTTTCCAAGCTTCAAAAGGTGTTATTTATTTCAATGCTTTATGAGGTACCCTATTCTAAATATAACATGCATAGTTAATAGCTTCTACCTAGAATTTTGGTGCAATCTCTTTATGATGAATCATGTTGTTTTCCATTTATTTTAGTGACCTATTCTTGCATTCTACAACTCAAGTTTGTTTGGGAGTGTAAGGAACTATATGCTGCAATTCAATCCCATCTGATGTGCAAAACTACTCAAGCTCGTTGTTTACATACTCAAGCCCATTATCTATCCTTAGAAGTTTGATTGATTTCTCTGGTTGCTTTTCAACTAAGGCTTTGAAATCTTGAAAGCAATCAAATACTTCAGATTTTTACCTAAGGAAGAAAATCCAAGTGTACCTAGAGAAATCATCAAGAAATGTAAGAACATATCTCTCCTTAGTGAAGGATGGGTGTGGAAATGGTCCTAAAACATCACTATGAACAAGTTGTAAGACTTGTGATTCCCTCCATGCTTTACCTTTGTCAAAATTTTGTTCTGGATGCTTGCCTAGTGCACAACCTTCACAAAGCCCCTTAGAAAATTTGACATTTGGCAACCTTATTACCATATTTTGTTGATTGAGTTGCTTGAGATAGCAATAGTTTAAGTGGCCAAATTTCTCATGCAAAAGCTTTATTGTCTCATAGAAATGCGTGAGAAAAGATTTTGGAGGAGGACTGTGAGAAAAACTAGAAAAAGTATACAATCTTAAGTGATGATCTACTTTTCTTGTTGCTATCAAATTGTTGTTATTCAATTCCTTGATTTTAACTACATTTGGAGAAAATTCAAATGTCATACCTTGGCCTAGATGAGTTATTTGATACACAGAAAGAAGATTATTTGGTAGTGAAGGCACATTGAGAAATTTTTGGAATGTTCCACCTTCAACTTCAATATACCCTCTTCCTTTAACCAATGTTCGAGTATCATCACCTAAGGTGATTGAATACATGCCACCTGATTCCAAAGATGAGAACTTAACTTGTGATGATCCCATATGATGAGTAGCACCTGAGTCTATTATCCAACATGGTAATGAGGATGAAATAGTAACTAAAGATTTTCCCTTTTCCTTCTCTTTTGCCTTTGATTTATCCTGATTTGATGAAGATGTGTCGAATGAATCTAGAACCCCTATGTTGTTCTTCCTGAGAAGATGAGTAAGGTGGTCTATTTTATTCTTCATACACTGATGTTCTTCATGATTAGGCTTTTTACAATAGGAAAATTTAGGTAACTCTTTCTCAGATTTCTTTTTCTTAGAGTTTCCTTCATTTTTATAATCTTTAATATCAACTTTGTTGTGTTTTTTATAATCCTCGTCCTTCTGATTTTGTTGTTTCTTTCCCTTAGAAGATTGATCTTTCTCATTTCTTGCAATGAGTGCTTGAGATTTGCTAGTCTTCACATTTATCATTTGTATTAGCTTATCTTGCTCCCTTATTAGATCAACAATGAAGTTATCAAGAGAGGGCATAGTCGATGAAGTTCCAAGAGATCTCTTTGTATTGTAGAAAGTAGATACAAAAATAGAGTATTCAGGACCTAACTTAGACCAAATTGATAATATTAACTAATTATCTTTCTTATCAATAGCACATTCTTTAAGTTGCAACCTTAAGCACATGAACTTAGTAAAAAAGTCTTGAAGAGAAGTAAAGTTTCTTGGACTTAATGCTATGAGCTCATTTTCTAGCTCATGACCCCTAAATTTATCTCTCTTGCCAAATAGCTTATCAAGACCTTCCCAAATTTCATTGGGTGTTTTGAAGGACTGAATATGAAATAGTAATTCAGGTGATACATTAAGACATAAGAAGCCAAAAGCTTGATCTCTTTTGTTAAACCATTTTTCCTTATCCTTAGCAGCAATAGGTTCTTTTTTAGATTCATTACTACCTTGAACAAGCCTCTATTCATGAGTGAAATTGACATTTGTATTTTCCAATCATGATAATTAAAAGGTGTTAAGGGTTGAATAGTGACATTAGAATCCATCTTTCCTTAGTTGCTTTGTAGAGTGCGAAAAGAAAGGAAAACGAGTTCTTTGAAAATGAGACACAACAACACAAGACCCCCTTTGATTATTTTGATGCCCCCCTCCCGAATTTGACACTTTATAAGTTAGTGTGTTTTACAATGAGAAATTACAAAGATTTGTATTAAAAATAAAACCCTTAAACTTCTTCCTTTTAAAATAACTTGGTGCCTATAAAAACATAATATTTAATATTTTTATATGCCTTATTACAAAATACAGGAAGAGTAATCAACTCAAAAAATTATTAAAAAAAAAAAAAAAAATAGATCTGAAGATTTTTGGGGAATCTAATTAATAAAAAACTAAGACAGTCGAACCTATGCTTAAAAAGGGCACCATTGAGCAGGGCCAAGCAATCTTCCTACAACCAATTCTTCCTATGGATTCGTAGCCAGATTTGTGCTTATGGGGGCTGACAGGGAGCAGGGTAGCTGAATGATTGGAAGCTTTAGATTCTGTGCACACACCTTGGATCAACCCTGAGCACAATGACTACAGATTTGGGCATCCAAGCAGCTACCAGGGAATAGCGTCTTTTGTGTTGGTCTTTTGGGTGTCCAAGCAGTGAGGTGTTGGTCGCTACTTGTCTTTGTTGCATACGCCCCCCCTCTCTCTAATCTTTGTGTGAGCCTGCAACATTAAGAGGCCCGAGTATGGTAGTCGTGCCTCCTTCCAATGTCCAGGCTGATTTTTGACTTGGGTGCATACTTTTGCTTTGTCTCTTAATTTTAAGATGCCCCAACAAAGGGCACTCCATAATGGGTGGTCGGATCTACTAAATACACCTTTTCCACTCTGGTTTTTCCTGCGAGACAAAGATTACGCAAGAAAAAAAAAAACAATATCAGAACAATTTGTTCACCTGCATGGCCTATTGGAACCCTCAACTGCTCTGATACCATGAAGAAACCTGCAAGAAAAAAGAATTAACAACAAACACTAATGATTTTGGAATGTAATGAATGCATTCAGCTTGTCTTTACAATGAGCTCAAACCCTCATAATAAAGGATGAGGATGAGCAAATTAAGGTAAAAAATGAAGGAGAAGACTAAAAGAGTAAGAGAGAACTCATGCCATGGATTGAGGAGAGGACTCCTCAATCCTACAGTGGTGGTGAGTTGCTCTCCTCAATTCAAGGGATGACTCCAACACCTAACTAGGCTTAAGTTAGCCTAGAGTAGAAGAATACACTAACAAATATAATAGTGTGAAGATGAATAAGACTAAAGTATAACCGAGGGCTCCAAAATGTTGTGGAATTCCACAAATTAGTGATCTCTTCCTAACAGCACTAGAGATTCATGGCAAGAGCTTGGCAATCGGGGTGAAGGGTCTATATGTAGGGAACAACCCTAGTTTGAAGCTTGTCCCCTTAGGTACATTGAGGCATTGAATTTTGTTGAACAAAAGGGTGACTCCTCTCTCACACCTTTTACCCAGACTCAAAACCCTAGGCCTCATTTGCTATGGAGGCTAGGAGAAATGTGGCTTTGGATGGGCTCTATAATGGATCTTTTTTAGGCACGAATTCAAATCTACCTTCCCCACCTTCTTTCAAGGCTATTGCCAGTGTTGGTGGAGCCTTAAATTTTCATCCTAATGATGTTATTCCAAATATATGCTTGAATGGAAACATTCACAATAGGGAAGACTTTCTCAAGGATCATGCAGGGTGATCCCGCAGTACTGGTTTACAATTTTTGGCCAAAGTGGACATTGAACTGAATTTTTTTAATTAAATCTTTACTTTTGGTCACCTATAGCAGCTAAACCATGAAGAATTTGAAGATGATGAAAACTAGTGATTTGTGACATTTATCTATAGATTCTAAATAATTTTTTTAAAAAAATTTGAATCAGATTGCATTTCTTTTTCCATCTTCTTCGAAAACTAGTTTTTATCAAGAAACACCATTTTTAAGGAGTGATGTTCACCGTATACAACATAAATTTTTTCTATGAAGGATAAAATTCTCTTTTTTTTAATTTAGATTTGTAACTACGATATCTAACAAGTTAATTTGGTTTCATAGTGTTTATTGAATATTTTTTCCTTGATCAAGTTTTGAATTCAAACCAATTACAATTCAGACATAGGCGGACCGTATACAACATAACTTTTTTAGTATGTATCGGAATTCTATTTTTTATACTGGATCAAGGACATCAATACCTAGCTTGAACATATTTTTCAAAATTTTATTTTGATAATTTACTATTTTTCCACATGTGCAGAACAAAGAGCTTGATTTTCGGTGAAAAACCTATGTTTAATCAAACTAAAAAAAAATACATAATAAAACCAAAACAAATTAAAATTATATTCGATGGATAGATCAGTCCAAGGATTACTATCATCCAGTTGGGTATGTGAAGTCTCCTCCATTTTCATCCTCAACTCGAGCTTCAAAGGGAATTTTTTTGTAGAAATTTGGTGCAAGAGGGGGAGAAGGGGGAAAAAGTGGGGATTCACTTGAACCCCCCTTGACTTTTCAAATGAAGGGGGATTCACTCGAAGGGGGGTTCGCTTTTTTCAAAATTTTCCTTTATTTCAATTTGGGCAACATGCAAAATGTGGGACCCATCATTTAAGAGGGTTCACTCAAAGGGGGGTTTGAGCGAACCCCCTTTGGGTTCGCGTGGACCCTAAGTTTGTTTGAAGCCCCCAAAACCAAAAATTTTCTTCATGGGGGTATTTTTTGTAATTTTCCTTCCTCAATGGAATTGTAAACCAGTTTTGTGGGATCACCCTACACTCATTTGCAGATTCACCAAATCGTGGCTAAAACTATGTGATCTATGTGCATGGATCTCTAAGAGCTAGAAGGAGGGCTTGGAGGAAGTAAGCATCTACCCCTATGCCAAGGGCTCTTTTATCTTAGATTTTTAATATTTGAAATAAAAAAAGGTGTTGGAGCATCTTTTGTGGTTCCTTAATGGAGAATTTTTATGTTTGAAGCTATGGTTTCCATCATTTAATCCTTGGTCAAAGTCTTTCTCCTCTGTGGGTGCATCTACCATACCTATACGTACAATTTTATGAACTTGAATGCTTGAAATCAATTGGAAATGGTCTCAAGGGAATTGTTACTGCTCCTCAAAAGAAACAATAAATTATGCTAGCTCAACATGTGCCTGAATATATGTCAAAATCCAACTCTCCATTGGTCTACCAGCAAAAATTGATCTAAAAGTGGGTAATAGAACTTGGAGGCAGCTAGTAGACTATGAGAAAATACCTTTTAGGTGTAGAAAATGCTTTTTAGTAGATCACATTACTGCATAATGCAAAAAGGCCACAATTGTGAGGGGCGCACAAGCCTCAAATGAGAGACCAAACTAGTGGATTGGGGTTGAGCCCCACCATTACAATATTGCTCTTGTTTCTCAAAATGTTACAACTACTCCACACACTCTTCCCAAGGCTACTGCAAATGTTGTTTCCTCTCCCTCTTTGAGGGCTACCAACACATCCTCTCAGGAAACACTTGGGGAAGATGCAATAAGGATGTCAGACACTCCCCGAAAATATTTAGCTAAAGCTAACTTTTTTCCTCCTCTCCTTTCGAAAGGTCGCTCAACACCTATTGAGACACTAACTATTGTTGATCCTGGAGGTGATGGGACTAATAAAATGAAAAAATCTATGAGCCCTTTGAGGTTTGTGAATACTGAGGTTGGTGAGGGCACTTCAACTAGTAAGGTAGATCAGATTGGGGAGTCTCCCCTACTTACATATCAAGGTTGGATTGAAGTGAAGAAGAAAAAAGTCCTCTCAACCAAAGCTGCATATGACACGTAGATCATCAAAGAGAAAGGAGAATTATTAAATCATTAGTTGTGTATGAACCCATGCTTTAATGGGTTGGTAGGTTTCTTTGAAAGAAATTATGTTTAGTTGATGTAAGCACTATTACTTGCATTTCACACCCCTATTCTTATGACATGCATTTGATTTAATTTTTTTAATTTTAAAATATGAGATATGGCCCCCTTATGCCTAGCTTACAGATAAAAAAAACACTAAAGTATAACCCAACTCAAGAGAGGACTAGAAAAATATCCTTGGGCATTGAAGAAAGAGTGAAAAGAGCTATTAAAAGGAGGATCTCAAGAGAGTATTTTTAACTCCACTTTCTTTCTTGAAGAAAAAGAAGAAGAAGAAGGTAGAGGTATAATTTTCTTTTATTTTATTTTTTATCTTTCTTTTTACTAAAGAATTTTATAGAAATATAATAATACAACTCTTATTCAATAGATATATAAAATAAGATGTTGACATGGATCTTGGATAAAGTCCTCCAAAATGATTAGAATTTAAACAATAAAATTTGAAATAAAATCAAGGAGATATTTTATCAAAGAAACCAAAAAGTGGGTTCTCTTGAAAAAGATTTCAAAGAGTTTTGATCCTTGTAGCCTCCAATAACATGAAAACATAGCAATAACAGATAAAATATCAACAAGATCATTAAAAATAGGGAGGAAAGAAATGTTATAGATTATAGCGTGTATAATATATCACTAATAATAGATTATGAGATAATTTTAGAGAGAAATGGTGAAAGAATTTATTTATCTTATAAAATAATTATAACATCTTAGTATATATAGAAAAATTAAAAATGACTATTAGAACCCTTTGACAATGCTTATCATTTTATTTTAAAGAGGAAAGGATGAAATTAAAAAGAGAGAAAATAATTGGAAAAAAAATATGCTAACATGGGAATCAATGGTAAATAAATTTGGGAAGTCATGTCATCATTAATTTATGGGTAAGTGCACTCAATTGTGACACAAAAATGGTGCCGAATTGCAAAAAAATCTGTAAAAGGCAATATTGTGCATGCCAAATTTGGAGGGCACAAAATTTGGCACTCTCCAAATGGCTTGACCATTTGGTTAGCATCAAATTTATTTCTCACCAAATTGAAAAGAATGATAAGAAAACACAACAAAAGTGTCATTTTCTGCCTTGCAACCAGTAACTTCATTTGGCATTTTTGAGCTCTACAACTCACGCTCACCAAAAATTCTTCATTTCTTGCACTCTCTGCTTCTGATTCTTCGTGAGGATGATGCCAAAAAATTGTAGAGGTGGAAGAGGTATGTATTTGTGTTGTTTTATTTTCAAATTTGAATTAAATTATAGATTGAAATAGGTTTTTTTTATTAAACTTTATTTTAATTTCCAGGAAATCAATTTCCACCTCTAAATATTGATAATTCACAATCACCTCCTCACAAAAACCCTCTTTGAAACAAATAAAATAGATTGTTCTCTCTTTTAGGAGATGGAACTAAAGGGGGATTAGGGTTCCTCTACCAATTTTCCTCAAGTTTCATTAAAGGAAGCGCTAGAGATCTCAATCTAAGGATGGAATTAGGGAAAGAGATCTACAATAGGGTGTCCTAGGGATGTGATTAAAGAAAAAAAGGGATTCACCACCAAAGAAAGGCTTGGAAAGAAGGAAATATGAATGATGTGAAAATTTAACTATGCAACCTAAGATATGAAACTAAAAAATCAAAATAATGAATTAAGAAAGGATAGAGGGGCACCTAGAAAATTGAAGATGCTTGAAATAAGGTCTACACTCTAAAAAATCTGACTTTTGATGCACACTAGGACTCATATGCTAGTAGGGATGATTTAGTCCTAGTTTAGGGTTTCAGGCCAAAACTGAAATTTGTAACTATTGAACCAGGATCTATAGAAAATGCTTGAAATCTACTATACTAGGACTCATATGCCACAAGTGTCGATTTAGTCCCAGTATTAGGGTTGATTTGAAATTATAGAATCCTCTAGTGATCTCCTATAGCTTCTCTCCCTTTCGATCTTCGAGACTGAAACACTAAATTAGGGGTTGTAGATGACTTTTCGTGATTTTCCAATGTAGATGACAACTTTGACAAGTTTGCAAATTTCTCTAATCTTTCTCTTCAATGGATCTTCAACTTAAATCACCTTGATCTATAATCACACATCAAAGAGAGGGTAAAATCTTGTTTTTTTAATGCATAGGGGTTTGCCTTGGTCAAACCCCATTTTGGTAATCAAACCTTGAAATGAAATCAAATAGAATGAAGGAATGATAAATGAACAAAGATGCAATTTTGCAACTCACCAAACCCTTGAAATAAAGGTTGCAATCTTGTATGTAATGACTAGCAAGAATATAGATATTGACTCTTGATTTTATGTTATAGATATTGACTTGAACGCTTGCTTGAATCATAAGAACCTACATCACAAATGTTAGCCTAAAAAACAAACATGATACATGATGACTTTGACATGATGCTTGAATCTTGAAAGTAGCTTCAAAATTCTTAATAATCACTCTTGAATGATTTTGAATGCTCTTGATCACAAATTTTCTATAATGTTTGATCTCAAAAAGTGTTAGCTCTTGTTAGAAGAAATTATGTAAAATAGCATTGTATTTAGACTTGTTTATGCCAAATTTCTCGAAATTACAACACTATAAGATGGCATCAAATCTAGGAGAATAAAATCCCACCAAAAATTTGAATTCAAAATAGGTCCAAGCTAAGTGGGACTCATACACCAGTTGGGGCGTATAAGTCCCAGTAGGCTAAGCTTGGGACACAAATTTCAAGAAATATTAAGTTCTACTCCAAAATCAAATTTAGGCCCCAAAACTTAGGTGGGATCCATATGCCCAAGGTGGCGTGTGAGTCATAGATCACTAAATATGGGCCATACGAACCAAAAAAATTAAGTTATGACTGGTTATTTGATGTCTGTTAGGATTATCCTTGAAAAGATGCATTAAATAGGGCTTGTGGATTCAAAATAGAACCAAATAAGGCATAAAGAAGCTCAATTTTAGCAAGGAGGGACCCAAAAAGTCTGAAAATGTAAAGGGATACATTTTTTTACACTACATTTAGCCCCCACTTTACTGAGAGGGGGATTTTGCTTCAAACTCACACTAAAGTAGAAAAACTCACATCAAGAGGGGTCCAAGTGTACCAAAGCTAGGAAGATAGGAAAACAACGATCAAGAGGGATGATCAAGCCCCCAGGATCAAGATCTTATGGAAAACTAATATAATAACAACAGAAAAAACATTTGAATGATATATGAAGCAACAACAAGGAACAAGCATACACTGCCAAAGACATAAAGAAGAAAGAAAAACAAAAACAAAAAGGGGTGGATCAAGCTTTCACCGTTTGTCCTACAGGTTGTGGATTATATCTAGGTTTTTTGTCCAACAACATTTACAAGTGGAACACGATGTCCACTATGCAAACAAAATGCACACTCACAAGGGCTAGTGGAACCTCAAACCGTCCACTAGGTTAGCCCCCAGTGAGACAAATATGCACGCAGTCGATATGTGCTCACACAAAAAAGCAAGAGGCTATGGGAAAGTCATGCCTAATTTCTGCTCCCATACGTACAACCATACCAAAGCTATACCTCTTGATAAATTTGATAATGGACCACACAAAATGAATAGCAAGATCCATGAAGCAAGAAAAAATTTGTATGCTTGACACCCATAAATGAACAAGATGGGTCCATAGGTAAGAAAAGTTTTTTATGCAAGGTGACCATTTAATAGATGTTATCAATACAAAATAGTGTAAGGTATGTTCAAATGATTTTTACTTAGTTCATGTAAGGTCTTAACTTAGGGAACATTGTGCCTAATGTCTCCAAGAGAAGACCAATCAAAGAATAGAAGATTCGTAACATAGGGAATGTAGTGTGTCACATCAAACCACTAAGAGGAATATAATATGCTAAGAGAGATCACACTCTTGAGGGACATTGCACCCAATATCACCACAAAGTGAAAGAAACATTGCATGGAGTAAGAAGACTACACAATGAAACAAGAGTAAAAAAAGAATAATGTGAATGTATGCCCCCACTTCAAAGAAATTACTAAACACCATGTTGTGAGAAATTACTTTAAAGTAGAAAATGATAAATGCCAACAATAATGAGGACATGAGAGCTTATTTGGAAAGTCCTATGCCAAGTCATATGTTTCCAAATGAAGCTACATCATGAAAAGTGGTTGCCCCCAAAATGAAATCCCAAAAATAACACATAAGGGATCCATGGATTCAGGATCAGTATGTCTTTACTACAATTTTTTAAAGAGCTCAAAAACATCATCATTCCCCAAATACTCATGGAATGTAAAGAATGACACAAATAGAGAAAAATAAAAGAAAATCTTTTGGGTCAACATGAAAGAGACCTAAATTTCTCGATGCCTTGCATCATCCCTAAAAGGAAAACACAAGATAAACGAAAAATGTAAAAGAAAATATTTTGGGTCAACATGGAAGAAACCTAAATCTCTCAATGCCTTGCATCATCCCCCAAAATGAAAACATAAGACAAATGAAAAGATAAAATTTTATGACATAGAGAAGAATGTAGGTACACATAGAGGAATATTACAAAGAGAGAGGTACATCAAACAAAATAGTACGGGGGATCATATTACGCACATGCAATCACACACATAGCATGAAAAAGAAAACAAAGACCAGATTCGTAAGGCACATGCGAGTCAACCTATTAGCAAGTCATTCACAACCCAATCTTGTTCATCGTATACATAAGGCAAACAACTAGCCAACGGGACAACATGAAGTGTGGTACTAGGAAAAGGCTATCTAATTCTTTCCCCCACCATGTGCAAGACAAGAATGAGTCGAGGTAGGTGATGAGAAGGAGCTGGGTATGTGCAGGATCACAATGGGCCAAAAAGTGGCAATATGTAAGTGATATGATGGCCCATGTGGTTGACAACTTTTTTTTTACCCAAAATTGATGAAACGAAAAGGGTTTTTAAAGGAGATTCTCAGCTTTCCACCAATATAAATTATTCTTTATTTTGTATTTAAGAAATAATTATTATTCATTTTCTATTTGAATTACGAGTAAAGTCCTAATTGATAGGTTGATTGAAAAAAATCTATAGCTTTCAAACGGTATCACATTTTTTGAATCTGAAACATGCATCGCATTCTATCCTTTGCATACTATAGGATTAAAAAAAAAATATGAATTTCATGAAGTTTTGACCAAGTTAAGGTGGTTAGACATATGAGTTTTTATATTTTTTAAAAGTTTTAATAAAAAATTCATAATTAATTATTTACTTGGGAAAAAATTACAAAAAAATATGTATCACATCAGGACATGAGTCCTTTACTTGTGTCTAAAATATTATCATTTTTTTGTTGTTGGGGTGGTCAAACAGACACCTACTTCTTATTTTTTCCCTGAAATTTAATTACTACTGCATTGAAATTTTAAATTTTCACCAAATAATTTATTTTTTTCTAAATAAACCTAGTCGTTTAGAAAATAAATTCAATTTGCTACAAATTCTATTCTTACATATTTTTGGAATAATATAGATAACTTATTCAAATTTTTATGTCAAGTTGCCTAACTCTGAATTTTTTGAATTTTAGTGCCACGTAAGGGCCTATTTTTTCCATGATGATCCTACACATACCTAGCTCCTTACATTTTTAAATAATTTGCAATGAATGGAAAGCATGTAATAGTGAGAATTTTTTGATCCTACAAATATTACATGGGAAGGAGTGAAAAGGCCTGCTTTAAGGGACTATTTCTAACATATCATGTTTCTCAAGAATTATTCTTAAAGTACGACATTCATCGGTGAGATGCCCAAGAGTCCTATGATATGCACAATAATTGTTATTTTTAGGTTTGTTGGTTATAGTAGGAGGTGGCATTGTAATCCAACCTCTATTAATAAGTTCTTCTAGTTTCCATTTTATTTGTGCTATATTTGTAGGAATGGTAAGTCTTTAAATTTGTAAAGATTTTATTTCTTGCTAAATTCACCAATTTAGTGAGTTAGATGTTGAGAAGTAGGATCTAAGTTAATCCTATCATCCCTATCATCATTACGAGGCATTGGTTGTTCTTTAGGAAGGAGGATATTTATATCAAGAGAAGGATCTTGATATCCTAACCCTTTGGTGTCTACTATTGATATTTGCTCTAGGAGTTGATGAATTTCATGCTCACTTGTTGTATCACATCCTTGCTTTCTTAAGATTGTAAATCCTTTTCCATATACATTTGTTCTAGGTTTATAGGAGTGTTGGTCACTTTGTTAACATAAGATTGTTGAATGTTTGCTTGGTTAGAGGTGCTAGGATCACCTATTGTAGGGAGCTTAAGTTCAATTTGTGTCTCAATTTTAGGATGTAAAAGGAAAAACATCTCAAGTTGTGTTGGTTGTTTCATAGAAGGGTAAAAGGACGCATTCGTCTCAAGGTTGTTAAGGAAATCATTAATGAATTTTTTCATGTTTTCATCATCTTCTCCAATGATTTCAACATCATGAGAAGGACATGCATTAGGATTTGATTGAGCATGAGTGAGTTAAATTTCATTAGGGTCATTTCCAAATGCACAACTTGACAAATCCACTAATGATTTCAAAGACATCCAAAGCTTACCAAAGCACATAACCATAATGAAATACAATGTAATATAACCTAGATTGAAATATGTAAATGCAATCTTGAAATTATGAAATGCATGAAATGAATCGAATGAAGCTAGGTCTAATGAAATGAATAAAACAAAAACTCAGTAAACTAAAGCAAAGATCTAACAACAACAAACAAAAGCATGGAAACAAGGTTTTTTATGTTGTAAAATGTAATTTTAGGTCTAAAATGGGACTAAATTTCCTAGAGGGGAATATGAGCCCCAATCAAGGTTTTTCAATGGTTCAACTATTGAAAAACAATCAACACAAAATACCTTAAAATTAGGTAAAAACCACCTATACTCGAACTAAATAACCCAGAGGGGTGTATGAGTCCTAGATTAGGGTTCTTACTCTAATTTTAGAAAATTTTGAGTGAGTGTGACATTTTATAGTTTGAATGATGTCTATACTATGTTCAATTACAGACTTCAAATGAAATTCAATGATGCAAGATGCAAAAATGCAACCTATATGCAGTTTCAATAATGCAAGATTTAGAAACCCTAGATGTGAATTAACTGATGTAAAACCTAAAGCAAAGTTAATGTAAGATAGATCTAGGACTATGATGCACTCCAAATCAGAAAATAAGGCGTTTTAAAGGTTAGGTTCACCAAAATGAAATCAATAAAATAGGTGTGTTCCCTCTTTTAGGAGATGGAACTAAAGGGTGATTAGGGTTCCTCTACCAATTTTCCTCAAGTTTCATTAAAAGAAGCCCTAGAGATCTCAATCTAAGGATGGAACTAAGAATAGAGATTCGTAATAGGGTTTCATACCTAGGTGTGATTAAAGACCAAAAGGTGTTCACCACCAAGGAAAGGCTTGGAAATAAAGAAATATGAATGATGTACAAAGTTAACTATGCAACCTAAGATATGAAATTGAAAATCAGAAAAAGAGATTAAGAAAGGACATAGGAGCACCTGGAAAATTGAAGATGCTTGAAATAAGGTATGAACTCTCCAAAATATGACTTTTGATGCACATTGGGACTCATACGCCAATAGGGGCGATTTAGTTCCAATTTTGGGTTTCGAGCCAAAATCGAAATCTACAACTATTGAACCAAGATCTATAAAAAAATGTTTGAAATCTGGTATACTAGGACTCATACACCACAAGTGGTGATTTAGTCCTAGTATTAGGGTTGATCTACAATTTTAGAATTCTCTAGTGATCTTCCATAGCTTCTCTCCCTTCTAATCTTTGAGTTTGAAACATTGAATTAGGGCATGTAGATAACTTTTTGTGATCTTGCAATGTAGATTACAACTTTGACAACTTTCTCCAATCTTTCTCTTCAATGGATCTTCAACCTAAATCACCTAGATCTACAATCACACATCAAAGAGAGGGAAACTTTTTGTTTTGTTAGTGGATAGGTGTTTGCCTTGGTCAAACCTCATTTTGGTAATCAAACCTTGAAATGAAATCAAATAGAATGAAGGGATGATGAATGACAAAATATGCAATGTTGCAACTCACCAAACCCTTGAAACAAAGGTTGCAATCTTGTATGTAATGGATAACATGGATTTAGAACTTGACTCTTAATTGTATGTTATAGATATTGACTTGAATGCTTGCTTGAATCATGAGAACCTACATCACAATTGTTAGCTCAAAAACAAACATGATGCATGATGACTTTCACATGATGCTTGAATCTTGAAAGTAGCTCCAAACTGCTTGATAGTCACTCTTGAATGCTCCTGATCACAAATTTTCTATAATGCTTGATCTAAAAAAGTGTTAGCTCTTGTTGGGAGAAATTATGTGAAATAACCTTGTATTTATACTTGTTTATGCAAAATTTCCCAAAATTACAGCACTACAAGAATAATCAAGCATGAAAACATAGAGAGGACCAAAACAAACATAATTAAGGATGAAAAAATTTAATTAATTACTTCGTAAATACGTTTGCGATTACTATATTCACTAGGTCAACCTTCAAGAACATATAACTAACAGATTAGTGCATCGGATCTCCTAGATCGCATACCATTGAATGCGCATCAGTGGAATTCTTGAATAAGGTGATACAAAAATAAAAAAAACCTTCCTCAAAGATTCACAACTCAAAATAATAGTCTGGTGAGGTATTCAGATCAACTTTTATGCCTATAACTAGATGCCATGTTCTTCACTCTATTTTGCCGGTGTAAACCAAAACTATACTATAGATCAGATGCTTAAATTAGGCTGCCATCAATGAAAACACTTACAAGCCATATGCCAAAAATATCCCCCTTTGGAATTGATGGAAACACAGTGAAAAATGACTAAGTGTCAGAATCATTATAAGTACGCTGTCAAACTGCTCTATCTCCCTATGCTTCAAAAATATTTCAAAACACAGCTCCCCTTAAGATTGATGAGACATTTTTCATTGCACTCTCGCCCCCTTTGACATTAGTGACAAAGCATCGAAACCATATGCCAAAAAGACAAAACATGTGTTCAAAATCTCCAAAACTTCAAAATATATATACCGAGAATTCTCCCCCTTAGACCAAAACTTCAAAAATTTGAAAACAATTAACTGCTACTTTAGAAAATTATCTTATGATTTTTCTTCATTTTTGGAAGGAATTTCTTCCAAGCATCTATTGTGATCCCAATGATAATGATCAAACTATTTTTCTTGGATGTTTTGTTGACAATTTCAATTAAAGATTCAAGAATTGTAATTGCTTCTTCCAGTTTCTCATCTTTCCTTAGTATCTCCACCATCTACTCCAATCTGCATTTGGTTAGATCCTTCACCTTCCAAAAAGTATCAACAAGTGTGTTTTTGGTGGATTGAACTTTGGTGTGTTCAAAGTGTAGCTCTCAAATTATTTTCCTGATGGTGCCATACTGATCCTAAAACATGTCAAATATTTTTCCAATGCCATTCAACTCTGTTCCAATTTCTCTTTGTATTTACCAATAGCATGAGGCCAATAGATGCAATAACTTTAAATGTTATTAGCTGAATTTAGGCATCACCTCAACTCATTCATTTTCTTTTTCAGTTTGGTAAGTGATAGTCTAAACT
This sequence comes from Sequoiadendron giganteum, assembly GCA_007115665.2. Lineage (NCBI taxonomy): Eukaryota > Viridiplantae > Streptophyta > Pinopsida > Cupressales > Cupressaceae > Sequoiadendron > Sequoiadendron giganteum. The sequence continues at coordinate 384,249,740 of CM021105.1, forward strand.
ACTCCTTCAAATGAGAGATAACTTCACCTTCTTCTTTGTCTTTATCCTCAGAGTTCATTATTTCTTTACTACATTCAATCATTTCCTCAGGTAGAATGCACTGCAAACTTTCCAATTTGATATTGCACTACTCAACATGAGCATTTAGGACACTCATAATCATATCTTGATCATATGATGGTCTAATAGACCATAACTTAGCGATTTCCAGCATTCCATCTTCTTCTTGAATAAGTTGTTGTAGCTTTTCCTTTATCAGGTCATCTTCTTCCTCACTATATTTTTCTAGTTTTGATTCATTTCTCTATGAATCCTTAGTTTCTTCATCAGATTCTTCATCTGGAATATCCACAATTTCCTTTTCTTTTCCTTTTACCTCAATTCTGGGAACTTTGCATTTCGGAGGGCTGTATTCAACAATTTCTTTTTCTCTTTTCTGCTTTTTCTTCATGCTATTGGAAGAGGTTCCACCAACTTCAGTTATTCTTATTGGAAGGGAGATATTGACTGAGCCACACTTTCCAAAAATATTCTTAAAGAAATTTTGAAATTCTTGATCCCAATTAGTCAAGCTCCTAGAAAATGAATATATTTGTCTGCAAACCAGTTCGTTTTTTTTCCACACCACATTGTCAATTTTTGGCAAACAATTCAAGAAATACATTACTAAACATATAATCAAAGTACCAAACCTGAAAGGGTAGCCTATCTCTTTTGTTATTTGCACATTCTCCATTAGTTGATCCTTTATCAATCCACATAGGTCAAAGTCTTGACCTTCAATTATCATCTTGTCAGAAATGTAGACTGCGCCAACCGAGGTCACTCCTTCTCGATTTATGAAAAATAATTTATGTGAAATTCCATGCACAATGTACTTTATAACAGTAATCTTGATTGTCACAATTATCAACGCCCTCTGATCTCCAATTATTCCACTTAGGGTTTCAACTTGCTTGTTTCAGATGAATTTCTTCCTTGGTATATCTCTGACTTTGCATAATCCACTCAAATTCTCAATTGTTTCCTTTGAGATGATGTAGGGTTTTTCCAAAGTTAAACTATCATCATCCAATCTACTCAAGATGAAGTTAACAAATTATGTGTTCTCAAAGTATAGAAACTCCCTCTAAATATCCAAATTCTTATGTTTGGCTTCTCTCAATTGCTTCAATTCGTTGGGTAATAACATATTCCTCATGGACCTAATCTTTCCACTGTTGTATTTGTCCAAAATGATTGACCCTTTTATTTGTTCCATTTTCCTTTTCGTACTTAGGTTTAAAAACCGCACACCAGATTATATGGAAAATTCTTAAAACAACTGAAATACCTGATAGATTTTGAGAAATGCCAATGAATTGATTTCACTGCTTTGAAATTCTCCTGTCGAGTGCTCTCCTTCTTTTCTTCTTCGATGCAAAGTGACAGATGACAGTTCCAACTTGACTTTTATAGCTCACACACTTGTAATAAATGTGTTTTCCCTAAGTTTTCCAGGAGTTATGTTTTCTTAGATAGTGAGAGAAAAATTCTTCTACGGACCTATGAATTCTTTGAATTTTCTTGTGAAAGTTCTCCAAAACCTCTACACATCATAAATACACCTTCTTGACCATTCTTCACATTCTGGTACCATCTATGGATAGGGGAGGAAATATTTTCTTGAAAAACTCCCCCTAGGCTAGTGGCCTAAAATCAATTACCAGAAGAATTACCAGAAGTGGGTTTCGGTACAAAACCATTTCCAGCATCAGACTCATTCTTCCTTACCCATGTCTTCTTCATCTCATCTCTTATCTCATTTGTAGTCACTTTTCCTTTTCGTTTGTCATCTTCTTGTATATTTATGCCTTTGTATATCAGACGTCTTCTATGCATAGTTTTGTTTCTGCAGAATCTTGCAATTGTAGCACACAATACTTCCTTGTCCAGACCAACCATTCCATTGATTTCTTCATGATCTGCATTGATTAGCAATATGTCCAAATTTTCCACATGTATAACATTCAACATTGTTTCTATTAACAAAGTATTTTGACACATTTTTACATTTGAAACACTAACCAGAAAATGATGACTCTCTTGATTTCATATTACTTCTACACTGAGTAGCCATATGGTCAAATTTATTGCAAGCAAAAGAGTATCCATTAAATTTTTGAGCATTAGGTTGTCTTACCAGATACCTTCCACCATTTTTTATTTGGTTTCCTTGTCTGAAATTCTTTTGTCTGAATCTGGAACTTTCTCCTTTTTCATATCCAAGACCTCTCTTATCATTTCCACTCTTTTTTCCTTGAGTGAGCTCATCAAGCTTCATTGAGCTGATCTTAAACTTCTCCTTGTATTCATTTGCAGTGGTAAGTTCATTTTTGAGGATAGCAATCTAAGCTTACCAAGTTCTTCTTCATTATTTTTGGACCGTTGTAGTTCTCTTTCTAGTTGAGTGAATTCTTCATTTACTCTTTTGTGTTCATCAAATTTATTTTTTAGGGACTGGGCTAGATTCTCCTCGTTATTATTCCTTTCTTCAATCTCTTTAGTTAGCTTCATCACCATAGATTACATCTCACGCTTTAGGGTAGCATTTTCTCTAGCAAGCTTTTCACATTCTTCAGTTATTTCCTTCAAGGTCTGATTCAGGTGAGCATCATCCATGTTTTCACTCTCTTGTTGCTTGATCTAATCACAAATATCCTTCCTTTTCTCCCTGGATTTAACAATCTGATCCTCCAATGATTGAATGAATTTATTAGCATCCATAATATTTTCTTTCATTTCCTAGATTTCTTCTTTAGACTAATCAAGGTCATCAAGTGCCACCAAAAGCTGCTACTGAAGACTAGTAGAGTTCATCACATTCCAAGATCCACCTCAAGCTACTAAACTTCTTTCGAGGAACCAGACGTGCTTTGATACTAATTGTTAGACTCAAGGGAACACTAAGAGGGGGGTGAATCAATGTTCAACAAATCATAACTTTATTAATCTGAAACTTAAACCATTTTGACATTACATTAAAAGAATGATACAAGAATTCAAAGGAAATATTCATAACACAATAACACAAGAATTTTTGCGTAGAAACCCTATTAGGAGAAAAACCACAGTGGAGGTTAATCCACAATTTGAGTACTCAAATAATTTTTTACAAAAGAGAATGCACTTACATTCAAGCACACTGCCTAGCGCTCACTTCTCAAAAGGGAAGGCTCACTGCCTTATAAATGTTTAGATTAAAACCATCTAAGGGATGAAATGAGGTAGTAGCATCTATTAATGCTAGGTTGTAGTTCTGATGAAGCTCATAGATTAGATTCTGGATCCTTTTTCTAACTTTGCACTTCGCTCTTCTCTGCTCTGCTCTTTTACACTCTTCGCATCACACATAGACAAATTCACACTATTACTCTACTGAATTTCGCATAACACATTTGCTATGTTTGTTATCCCACAATCTTCTTTCCTCAAAATAATAAAACTAATTTCATATATATATATCTGCTATCAAGGATTTGAACATTCACATGTCAACTTGATAAAACATTAAGTTCTTTCCAACTGTCGACTAGATCCAACACTAATTCTTTATGCATATCCTCCAAAGTCGATTAAGACATAGAGAGGACCCAAACAAACATAATCAAGCATGAAATCATTTAATTAATTACTCCTTATACATCTGTTATTACTATATTCACCAGGTCAGCCTTCATGCACAAATAACCAACAGATTAGTGCATCAGTGGAATTCTTGAATAAGGTGATACAAACATCAACAAACCTTCCTCAGAGATTCACAACTCAAAATAATAGTCTAGTGAGGTATTCAGATCAACTTTTATGCATATAATCGGTTGCCCTATTCTTCACTTTGTTTTTCCGGTGTAAACCAAAACTATACTGTAGATCGGATGCATGACTTAGGTTGTCATCAAGGACAACACTTACAAGCCATATGCCAACTATTATAAGGATGGGTTTGAGATGTGTACCCCACTTAATCTCCAAAAGCAAAGAGTGGATCATAGTAACTTGGTTTTTCTACTTATTTCAATCAAAGAGGCATATGAAACCTATATTTCTAATTGTGAGTCAGGGGCATACATGGCAGCCCAAGAACATACCTAGATGACAAAAGAGAATATTTTTCAATTGGTCAAAAAACTTTTATACATCAATCCAAAATGTGGTTCCACCCAAAAATAGATCTCTTCTTGTCTTTGATCCATGGTCTACAATGATTATGTTTTATAACATGTATTTTCCTTGTTTTTGTCTCATTTCACTTAGCAACAAAAGGGAGTAGCATACATAACAAGTAGATCATATTTATATAAATAAATAAATAAAATGAAATAAAAATAAACTATAACATGAATGGAATTAACAATACCAAACAACACATGATGTCTACTGGGTCATTACAAAAGTAAAGTCTTGAAACACTTTACTTGAAATGTCCAGTTACAATTCCAAGTGCTCTAGTAACCTCCCACCACTCTTCACATGCCCACCAAAACAAATATACATAATTGAGGAAGTAACAAACATACATCAACAATATCCTTACAATAGTGCATGTATAACAATGAATTATTATAGAAGGAAAACAACATGATGGAATATCAGTATAAGGATAAACAATTGCATTACACAAATCCAAGGGCTATCCATTTGAGTAAAATATCCCAAATTATGTAATATGTTAAAAAACTTAAACTTATTGAAGTGTCCAACATCGACATTGTCGTAGAGAATCTCTCAACGCTCTCACATGCCTATAAAAAATTATACAATTGAGGTAGCAATGAACAAACATCAAAACATCCTAACAATAGTGCATGTACAATAATGTTGATAAAAAAGAATAAAATAATCCCATATTCAAATAATTTAATTAATATGAATAGGGGTTTTCAAGTATAACCATAAAAGTATAATAGTTGTGCATTATATGGGATCTTTTATTCTCACTATATATAGTGAATGGGCTCATGAAAATGAAACCCTAGAAAATTTGCAAAATGATGCAAAAAGGATATGATTAGTGGAGAAAATCAAATTCAAAAGTACTTGTTGACATTTGATGCCCCCTTTTGATGTCCCATCATTGATAACCGATCTGAGAGATTCCCCACGAGCTATCTTGCATGTTTTCTGCTTGAAATTTCCTAAATTTTTCTAAGTCCTTGAATTTTGGGTTTTTCAGGTTGTCTCTTACCTGCTTCCTTCATGCAGCCTTCTCTATCACTCCTTCTCCTTTCCCATATTTACTCTAAGTGTTTCCGCCTTTGGCCATTGACCTTTCCTTTTACCCTTTACCAATCTCTAAAGGTAAGCCTCTGGCCTTACCTCCAACCACTGAAGCTCGATAAGGTTTGAGGATTTGGCTATCCTTTTTCTTTTCGAACTTCAGGGGGTGGGTCTTCCCTCTTCCATCTTGCCACTTTCATTGCAACAGGTGTAAGCCTTCCTCCTGAATCTCGAACACTAATGGCCCAATGCCCGATCTCTGGTAGCTCAACGATAGTGTGCATAAAGCATGAGGTAGCCTCGATTCCCAACTCTTGATAAAGACATATTTTTAGGACTCAACACCATTTAATTCATATGCTTCGAAAGGTGATTTTTTTGGCTAATGCCCGATGATCCATGAATTGGCACATTTTTGTTCAACGATGCCATTAATGTGCAACCACTTCCCAGCTACTAGGCATGTTTTTAGGGTTCGAGGAAAATATTTATTGCTCTTTTGACTTCTCCAACTGGATTTTATGGGTTTCATGCTCATTCATTGCTATTTTTTGTCCCTTTGGATGGATTCCATACCCAAATCGCTAATTTCACAAGGGATTTTGGATTACTTGTCTAGGAAAATCTTTATGGAAGGGTGGATGGCATGTTGGTTTTATTCTCTCCAAGCTCTTCTTGGCATGGTTTTAATAGCTAGTATGGTGACTATTCTTGTTTTGGGCACATATTTTTGGATAGATCTCATTCTTCTTTGATTAGATCTGCTAACCCTAGCTGGGTTAGGGTTTGGTTAATGTTCATATTAGTTATGCCTAAACTATAAATGCAACAGTTGTATATCTTTGAAGGTTTTTCTTTCTTCCCTTGGCTCCTCTAGGGCTTTTCTTTGGCATATTTACATTTTTTAATCCATTTTATTGTAAATATTGGCTATATACCTTTGCATTAATGAAGTTGATCATTGTTGTTGGTTCTCTCCTCTTTTATGTATGAGTAATCTTTCATTACCTTCATGTCTTAGTGTTTTTTTTCATTTTCATGTATACATGTTGATTTAAATTGTTTGCAACTATTGTGTTGAGAAATTCTATTTCCTTCTAGTGCTCGATGAAACCCTAACCTCCATGTTTTCCTCTAAAATCAACCAAATAGAGAGTTGTGTGAGTCCTTTGGTCCCCTCCTTTGATGTAATATGTAAATATTGGCCAAGAAGAAACAACTTTCCATCTTGGTGTACCACCTTCATTTCCCTTTCATGCATTACTTCTCTCCTTTTCCCCTATGGGTTGTTAGAGTAAGGTAGTGGTAGGTTTTCATGTGTTGGGTTGGACCAACACTTTGCACTTGGATTGAAAAAGGAAGCCAACCTTCTCTAGAGATTCGACCTCATATGCGCACAGGTCCCACACCTTGAGGTCATTTCCATTTTGTCATTGGAATGCTAAGCTTTGTGCTCAACAGGGTGCAATTTCATGTGATAATAGTGTTTGGCATGCCCAGTGGAACTACTTCTCTCCATTGAAGAATTTGGTATTTTTTTCAATGCATCTTTCCTTTTGAGTCATATATTCAAATGCCATGGTGACTCTGTTTGAAATCAGTTGGCTCAAGTAGCCTAGCTTCATTTCATGCCATTGAGGAAGTGGTGCTCTTCAATATTTCCACTTTTGGAGGCAGTTCTACAAACACCTAGTGACTCTACAATATACATCTTTGGGTGACTCTTTTGGTATGTACCCAAAATATTTGGTTGGGAAGTACTCTACTTTCCTTTCAAATTTTCAAAGTGTTTCCTATCATTCTCATGCTTTAAAATGCCATATTATAATGAAACCATATGTACACTCCACCATATCATGATAATACAAACTTTGTTCCTCCCAATCAACCATATTAGGTTGGTCATACCTCCCATTTCATTCCATAGAATCCTGTTGTTGTGGGTTCTCAACCTTCTCAAATTGTTTACCACCCACCCCACCTTGCTCAATCTTCTTGGACACCTACATATCCCTACCAAAAAACCCCAAGAGACTCATCATCCTACTTCATTTTCTATTTTAATTTGTAGCATTACATATAAACAATCACCCCTTTGACATTCTAATATAATATATAGTACTATATTAATGAATAGTGATTTTAATTTTCTGCTAAGCAACCAACTTGATGATTTTTGTAAAGTATTTTTTTCTATATATTTTAATTATGTTCAATATTAAGTGGTATAAGCATTTTATTTTTTGTTAGAATTAATTTCTCCTTGGTTTAAGGAAAAGTGAGCCTAGTTTCAAATATTTAGGTGTTTGGTTGATTTGATTTAGGAATTTAATTTATTTTTTAGTGTCTTAAAATTTATAAATTTTAATCAAATAATTAAATTTAGTTTAATGCTATGAGATTTCCACAATCCATAATGTTTAAAGTTTGTTGTTTCTGGATTTAGATTGTGTCTGATTTTTTTATTTTTTTTTCCATCAGACACAATCTAAATCCAGAAACAACAAACTTTAAATTTAGTTTGTTATTATTATTTTTTGAGATGATTGGTTTATTATTTATTTGCCACATTCTTTTTAATGTGAGAGTGGCATTAATATTTTTCATGAAATTATAGATCTAGAGATTTGATACCATATTGGAATTAATTTCTCAACTCTACAACTCCCAAGAATTACTGACAATTAAACATCTATACCAAAAAGAGAAAAAAAAAATCAGACACAATCTAAATCCAAAAACAACAAACTTTAAATTTAGTTTGTTATTATTATTTTTTGAGATGATTGGCTTATTATTTATTTGCCACATTCTTTTTAATGTGAGAGTGGCATTAATATTTTTCATGAAATTATAGATCTAGAGATCTGATACCATATTGGAATTAATTTCTCAACTCTACAACTCCCAAGAATTACTGACAATTAAACATCTATACCAAAAAGAGAGAAAAAATAAATCCATGGACACCAAGAGATAATTGATTTGAAAAAGAATGAATCATTATGAATTATAACCTCACAAATGAATGATACAATAATGAATCATTATAAAAGAAAAAGAAAAAAGTAACCTTATATGAAACCCTAGTCGAGGATAAAAATAAATCATGACATGTGTCTCAATCTTATGACTTGAGACAAGAAAGAACATGACCTAAGTAATCTTAAGTAGCTAGCGTGTAAAGTGATCTAAGTAATTAAATAACTAATTAATTAAATACGTTTTTACTCTAACATCATGATATATAAATCAAAGGGATTATTAATCCATAACTTATAAAGAGAATCAAATAGTTGTGTAAAAGAAGAAACACTAGCTAAAATGGTAATCTTGTGAGAGAGTAACTATGTAAAAAATAAAAATCATGCCTATCTATTTCTTCGAATCATACATCATAATCCAAATCATTCTCCTTATTATGATTTTTATCCATCATGTAGAAATAAATACCTCATGATTAGATGAATTCTAAGCCAATGTAGGCTTGAAAAGAGGAGTTCTCAAAGAGAAAGGACGATGATGATGATGATGTAGGAGATGGCAGATCCTTCCCAGGATCCTCAACCTACTACAAAAACCACCCTCACAGGTGCACGAGAGAAGAAAACACTATTCTACAAAATATCAAGATGATATTGAAAGATGAGATAATACATAATGTACATGCCTTTTAAAGGAATGAAAAATAAAATAGTTTAAAAACTATCTGATATAGGAAAAAACCACCTAGTGATTAACCCTAAGTTAAAAATTAATACTAACACCCCCCTTAAGTGAAAAATTGGGGAGATTATTATACAAAATTAAATGCAAGAAGGGTCCCAGCTATAATTCCATGTTAGGTATCCATGCACAACTACTATACAATGCAATCTCTCATAACCAGAGAAAAGGAGAAAAACCCTATGGAAGAAAACTCCTCTCCAAAGGAGAGAAAAAAAAGCTGAAAAGGTGAAAGGAGGGGGACTTCACAAGAGCCCCCAAGGAAAAATCCTATCCCTGATCTCAAAAAAATACAAAAGGAGAGAGACTATTTAGCCCCCCAATAGAAAAGATTAAAAATGTTGAAGATCCCCCCCATGATGAAGAAACTCTTGTGTTGATCCTAGAAGTGTGAAGAATATCCCATGTCTATAAACAACATGCCTCCCTTTAGGGAGAAACAATCACTGATGCAAGAGAAACTCCAACTCTGAAACAAGAGAAGGGAGAGGAAGAATTAACATGAAAGATGCATCTAAAAACTATCCCGGTGCCTCCACATAACCAAATGTCAAATCATGATCAAGTGCAACCTCAACTAAAGAAGGTGGATCAACAAGACCATATGGAAACTCTAAAGCAACAATCCCCAAAGATACAAATGGTGTGACAATAGTGCAAATATTTTCATAAAAAAGAAGGGATGTACCCTCAAATACATCATCCAAATCAGAGATGTCAGATTCACAAAACAACTCCACAAGACCTATCAAGGGAGTATCTCAAAAAGAATGATTTGAAGGATCAAAAACATCTTGTTGAGTTGAAGAACCAACCTTTGAAGTAACAAGAGATGAATCAACATAAGTCTAAAAAACTCCAAAGTTCAAATGGTCAATCTCTCCCGAGGAATTGCTATCAACACTAGCAAGAGGGGTGTGGGGCTCATAATCATCATCATCAAAAAACTGAGAAAAGGCACAGAAATGAGACTTATAATCAGATTCACCAATAACAATGACTTTGCCAATATCAACCTCTCTAATGAAAGCAAAATTTGAAGTGAACTCTACAGTCTTAGGTACCTTATCATGAGTAATCTGATAGATGGAAAGTAGATCTGGGTGCAAATCAGGAATACTCAGTACTTCTTTGAAACAACCATCACCAATCTCAACATTGCCTATCCTCGCAACATCCAAAAACTTACTATCTCCTAATAAAATCTTAGAAGTATTAGTAGGATGAAGACCCAAAAAAGGATAGGGAGTAAAATGCATGTGGTGAGATGCTCCTAAATCCAAAACCCATCTATCATGACCCAAAAGAATTGTAGAAGTTACCAATGTATGTCATTTACCATGTTTATCTTCTTTACCTTTCATTCCACTTGAAAATCTTACATTCCATAACTATGTAGGTTTGGATGAAGGTGAAGGTGATGCAGATGGAGGGGATGTAGATGGAGTCATAGATGAGGGTAGTGGATTATTGTTCTTTTGAATATGTGAAAGCGCATCAATCTTCTTTGTATAATAGGGGTTCTTATCATGACCTTTCTTCTTGCAATACACATAAATGAACTTTGCATTCTTAGGTTTATCCTCTTTTGAAGAGGTGGAGGAATCATTAGACTTTGTCTTAGCCTTAGGTTTATTCTTCCCTTTGCTTTGAGATGCTTGTGAAACTAATGCATGATTCATAGAGACCCCTCTAACTAGGAAAGTTTGGCTTGCTCCCTAATCAAAAGAGACACAAAATGTCTCAAAAGAAGGCATTGTGAATGCATTTCCCAAAGCATCCATGGTGAAGTAGAAGGTAGAAAAAAAAATTGCAAATGGACCTCTCATCTTTGACAAATAAAAAAACTGGGCTCCTTATTAGTTTTTTCCTTCCCACATCCTGCCAATTTGACCTCACAAATTTAAACTTGACTAGGAAATCACCAATGGAAGGAAATGTATCAAGGGAAAGAGAAGTTAATTATGCCTCTAGTTGAAAAGCATGAAACTCATTGACTTGACCAGATAGGTTTTTGAACCCATCCCATACCTCCTTAGGTGTTTTACACTCCTCAATATGGAAAATGAGACAATCAAAAACATGCAAAGCTATCAGACTCATAGCTTTGTTACACTTGTTTATGTGAGCAAATGTTTCATACTCTCTGGTGAAATTGGGTTGATTATCATTCAGTGTGGACCACAAAAACTTAGATTGGAGCAACCTATGCAATTTAATCTTCCTGGTATGGTAGTTATGGGGGGTTAAAAGTTCAACTGAATTAGGAGTCACCATGACATCAATTTGCACCAAAAGCAACCAAAATACAACAAATTGATACAACTGAAACCTCCAAAAATATCAACCAATATAGCCTCTCAAGATTTATTTTTCCAACATCCAAAAAAATATCACTTAAGAATTAAAAAGGATTGAATGTGTACTCGGATCTTGAAAAAAAATTATGAGATGAGAGCCAAATGAATACACCTAGAGCTATGCACAAGTCACCACAACACTACGTGCAAGATCTACCCTCTTCACAACCTGTGAGACTTGCTCACAACAACTAAAGGGAGTGCAAAGCTATTTAAATAGCAAAAAAATACCCCATGTTGCCAATGTGGGATAATTGTTCTAGCAATCTACTTTCTAGATGGGCCCACATCCTCCTCGGCTACACAACAATTAGAAGCCCTAAATATTTATTACCATTGAAACTTTATAAAATATAAATTTTGATTTAAATGCCTCCAATAAGTGATTCACAACCTTTGGAATTCGCTACTGCTTTCAATCGCATGCAAATGAAATTCGCTGACTACAATATAAATTTTTTGAAGTTGACATGTGTTGTGTGTCATTCTCAAGGCTCATTGTGTGCACCACAACCTCCTCAAAAGAGTCAAATGAATAACCATATGATTTCGTCAACTCATAAACTCTGAAGTCTACCTTCAAATCATGTTGCACCTAGGAAAAAAGTGTGGCTGAAAATTATTCATGGCCTCCCAAGCACAAAATCACACCAGTAATCATAATGATTCACAAGCCTCTTGTAGATTCAATAGGAAAAAATGACAATAATAGAAACTTTGAAATTTAATAAATTTCAAATACCCAAAAAAAAATTAAAAGGAAAAAAATGTCTGGATCTCCTCGACAAAAACTCTCCAGGAAGGTGAGCAGGAGGAGGAGCTTTGATACCATGTAGGAGATGGCAGTCCTAGGATACTTAACTTGAAACAACAACCACTCTCGTAGATGCATGAGAGAAGAAAACACTATTCTTCCAAACATCAAGATGATATTTAGAATGAGATGAGATAATACATAATGTACAGGTGTTTTAAAGGTATGAAAAATAAAATGGGTGAAAAACTACCCGATACAGGGAAAAACCACCTATGTGATTAACCCTGAGTTAAAACTTAATAGTAATAGATGAGGCATTGACATAAACTAAATATAAAAACCTTGAGAGAATACAGTGATGAAACAAGGGTAAGAGTACTAATATAAATCTCATAAAATTAAAAGGTCTCATATTTAAAAAATAAATTATAAATTATAAATATGCAAGATCAATGAGTTCACCAAAATGAAAAGAAAAATAAATAATATTTTGACATTTTCTAATAAGATCTAGAGGAAAAAAATCAAACAAAAGCAAAGAAGTAATTTACTCTTGAATTACTAAGTAACAAAAAATATGCTACCAAAATAAATACTCAAATTTAAATAAATAAAACAATGATACTTAGCTCTAAGCTTGATAATGATTTTTATGACATATGGCTAATTTATTAACACTCTAGAAATTTTCATATGAATGAACATTGTGGACCACTAAATTATATGTTTGGTGTCTAGGTCTACACCTATGTCCATATATATAAACTCTACTTGTAGATCTAAATTGTGTTGAATTTTATGTCAAGAATCTATTTATCTTGATGTTTGAAGCCTTCATTTGAAAATGGGTGTTAATGGGAAATATTTAGGAGGTTTTTAGTCTACAAAGATTCAGTTTTGTTTAACCCCTTGTTAGCACTTAAATATTTTAGTGAAAATAATTGAAGAATCTTTGTAAAAAGAAAGTTCCTTCTAAATAATTTCTTTTCGGAACAAAATTAAAATAAAGTTCACTCTATAGTTGTAGCTTAGTTTATAAGCAAACTTTATTTTTATTCCAAACTTCTTTAAAAAAAATGTGAATCTTCAAATATCATAGTTTGTTCGAAATTACATGTAAAAACAAAAAGTTTGCTTACAAATTAAGCTACAAAAAATTAAAAAACTGTGTACAATAAAAGTTTGCTTAAAAACTAAGCTACAAAAAAAAAACCATGTAAAAAGAAATTTTGCTTAAAAGTTAAGCTACAAGAAAAATCAATGTTTGCTCACACAACTTTTTGCTCAAAACTATGTTAAAAAGTATCTTATGATCACACAACCTTTTGCTCAAAACAATGTAATAAAAGAATATCTTATGATCACACAATCTTTTGCTCAAAACTATGTGATAAAAGAATATCTTATAATCACACAACCTATGCCCAAAACTATGTAAGAAAATAATATCTTATGATCACACAACCTTTTGTCCAAAACTATGTTAAAAAAGAATTTCTTAAAACCTAAGCTATGACAAAATCAATCTTTCTTTTATCACATTAACTTTATTTGATTCTCTTCAACTTTGATCATAAAGTTGAAGGCACTAATAGTAATCCCACCCCTGCTCATGTTGTTGGGTCTAATAACATGCGAGGAGCAAACAGATTTAAATAGCCGCACTCAGCCCATGATAGTGCAGTCACTTCAACGGTTACTCTATTATTTTTTAGGTAGTGAGCCCACAACTAGTGTCTACCAAGGCAACCTGCTCTGCAGGTTACTTCGTGGAAGCTGAGGTTATTTCCTTTTTCTTTTTAATCTTCTTTCAACGGGAAGCATTTATAGCAGAGAATTTACATTCTTGCAAACTAAGACGAAGCCCGGGAGATATGGCCAACATTTTAGAACTACTGGTTCACAAATTCAAGGAGTTTCAGGCTTCACAAGAGTTTGACAAAGACGCCCTGATAGAAGCACACGAGAAAACTTACAAGGGTATGCAGCAGAGTGAATCACTGGGAGGGAACAGAACGGGGTTTACGTTGCGGAAACCGTCGGAGCATTGGCGACCTTCAGTTCCACTGAAAGGGCTGCGGCCCATTCGAGCAAGGGAGCTTGAAATTGATAAACACCATAAAGGCCGTGTTCTGTTCGGAACGTTGTGTGCTGATGCGCACAGGATGGTGGGCATTATGACTATCTTGGAGGACCAGTATGGAGATGCTGTTCGACTTGCAATATATAATGCTCCCCTTTCCACAATGGAAAGGGAAGGTCCGCGCAAGCTTTATCCCAAAGGCTCCAAGGTAGCAGTCAAACGGCCTTACTTCAAGCAAGGCGCCCAAGATGGTGCTCTCATGCTGCGCGTTGATAATCCTCAGGACGTCGAGATTTTGGCTTCCTTCCCAGAAAATGCAGGAACATTTTCGGGTAAGGATTTGCTTGAATTGCGCAGTGAAGGAAATAAATACTTCCGGGATGAGGATTGGAAAAAGGCAATAGACTGTTATTCCAGATGTATAGACTTGGCTCTCTCGAGCGACAAAATTGAGCACCAAGTTCCCAGTGCTTCCAACATCCAGGAGAAAGTAAAGGAGGCCCTCCTGTATTCTTATTCTAATAGGGCAGAGGCAAAGTTGAGATTGAAGGAGTATGGGGATGCTGTACAAGACTGTGACAAGGCGTTAGCCCTTGATCAACACCATCTCAAATCCTTGTTTCGCAAAGGCCGTGCTTTCCATTATCTCAGAGAATATAAGTTAGCTTGCCAATGCTTTGATAGAGCTCTGGAGCTGTCTCCAATTGCCAACGACATCCAGTTGCACAATGAAAGATCCATGGAACTCAGCTGTGAGAACCAGCAAGGTAAGTTCGATCTCTCTCCCTATTTTATAAACTGTTGTAACGCGGCTGAGTTTAGCAATTATATTGGTCCGGTGCTCATTAAAAAATCAGTAGGGCGCGGCAGAGGATTGTTTGTTACTGACAATGTAGATGTTGGAGATTTTCTGCTCGTGGACAACGCCATTGCATCTTGCAGCACCAAGATAACAAGATTGAAAGGAAGCCCTGAAAGAATCATGCTTGATATGATAGAAGTGAGGACAAAACTTGGTCATCTTAAACGAGATTTAGAGGCTAAAATCATTTCCTCTGCAGCGTCATCTGCAAGGATATTGCAGCAGCTAGAGTACCTTGCTGATACAGGTGAAATGAAGGTGCCACCCATGGATTTGTTCCGGATAAACAATGCCAGCTGGAATAACTATGATGCTTGCAATCAAGGTTGGGAGCTAGACCAGAATAAACTTGCCAAGATAATGCGGAGTGTGGGGTGTCAAATAAAAACTATTGAATTAAATAGTGACATGTCAAGACAAAATGAGCAATATGGTTTGTGGGCACTTCCCTCTTTCATCAATCATTCATGTTTTCCCAACGCCAATTGCATTGTTGTGGGAGAAGCCATGTTTATTATAGCCGCAAGAAAAATTGCAGCTGGAGAAGAAATAACAATCCCGTACTTTGACACTTTTGAGCCGTTGTTCAGACGAGAACGGATATGCTGTGGATTGGGATTTAAGTGTTATTGTAAGCGGTGTATGTTAGAAAGATCCTTAGCATCAGCCGAAGCATCACCGTTGCAGGAAATCGCTAGATTCATTTACACCATTGACTCCACCACCACTGATCTTGAGTTATGGGAAATTGCCATGAGAGTGGAAAACACCATAGATGTCCTGACCACTGAGGAAAAGCAGATGATAAGAGCATCTTATTTCCCTCTCTATTACAATATTTTTGGGTTACAGCGCATTCATCCTTATGCCAGGACAAGTTTGCCTTCTGTGAGGGAAGTATTCGATGGCTTCCAAGAGGTTGTTCCAGGGAATTGTAATTTGTTTGAGATGTTTGCAAGGTGTCCTGTTTATGCCAAGAACGAAAATGAAACAGACAAACTTCTTTTTCGAAAGGCAGTGGAAATATGCACAGCTTATATGGGAAAGCACGAAGAAGGCCTTCTAAAAGCTGTGTTGAACTCCGTTGCAACAGACGTAGTCAGACCGGGGCTTACTGTGTTCGGCTTAACTGAGGTCAATAGCTAAGCACCTTTTCTTGGAGTGGTAGCTGTGGTTCCTTCTTCTTAAAATTATAGCAAATATTATATTTGACTTATGAATCTGTAATACAGAATATGAAAGTTGTGCTGGTATACGTCTATATGAGTATATTAAGTGTAACAGAAATTTTACTATACTCTGCTTTAGACCCTTTTTCCCAATCTTTCGATTCAAGAATAGATACATAATTACTCGTATTGTTCATGTAAAATGTAAATGAAATATATATCATATTTCCCTCGATCCAATTTTGTGGCGGTGTCTCTCTTATCTAGAAACAATATTTTATTTCACAAGTATTATAGAGGAAATTGCAACCACCATAGGTAATGTATTTTTATTTTTTCTTAAAATATTTTATATTTTGATTTTAAATTTTAAATTGTCTACCAAATTGATATACAAGAAGTTCGTCATAGTTAATAGTTAATTTTAAAAATTCTTAAAAAAAATTTACTTAATCAATTTTTTTTAATTTATTAAGATGTCTTCTAATCAATGTTTGCATTATAAGTTTAATTCTTTTGTTCTTTAATTTTGGCATTATTTATATAATGTTTAATGAATATATGTATATGAACATTTAATTATATAGAATTGTTTAAAACATATTTATTCTTTTATAAAAGCTTATTTCATTATCAATTTAGAATAGTCTATAATAGTGTTAAGTTATTGAAGAAATCAAAAATTTGTTTACTATAATTGTAAAGGAAAATTCTAAAGAAAAATTGTAAGATTTTTTGGTAAAAATACAAATAATGATAGATGAAAATAGAGAGATTGGATAAAGAAAAACAATAGTAGCAACAACAATCTCAAAAAAAGCTTTGTTAATTTAAAATTATTATTTTTTGTCTATATTTGTATGTGTAGACATCAATCCATGAAAATAATAAAAACACACAAAATGTCACCAAATTGATATTAGAGAAAGAGATTAATTTCTTGAAGATGAATCACCAAGCTAGTGTGACCGACAACTTCAATTAACCTTAAATTCATGTCTTCAATGGAAGAAACTATGAATACTAGAGTATTAAGATGAAGGTTTCTCTATTCACAATATACATGTGATTTAGTAGAATATGATTTCTCAAAACTAGCTAACTAGACATGATAAAAAAATTTAGAACATGTAAAAATGATTTTCTCAAGGATTTAATAAAGACAAAGATACAAAATCACTATTCTTCATACACCAATCAATGAACACACCATTTTTTTAATAATTGCAATAGTAATTAGGTTTAGATAAGAAGATCAAAGAGTAGTGGAGAATTTATTAAGAATTTTATTAGTAAATTTTGTTCCAAATTTAATTGCAATACAACAATACAACGATTTGTGAAAACATCGTATAAAGAGATTATGTGATCTTTACAAATCTATCAAGAAGTAATAAATAAACAAAAAAGTATGTTTCTAAGTATAAGAATTCAAATCCCAAATATTATTCAAGGGGAAAAATGTAAGAGGGTAATTTTAACAAAGTATTAGTAAGCATGGATTGAGGAAGATAAAGCATTAGAGGCAAACGAGGAATAGGATTCATAAGAGGTATAATTAATCATTATAATGATAGAAGAAGGAAAAATATAACTACCATAAAGTAGATTAGGAAGGAAGAACAATGATACATAGAGAAGAAATCAAAAGAATGCAAAATTTAATATATAATGTCACTATCAAGTAACAAATTTAGATATTACTTATGAGTGTAGAAAGAAAATATATGATGGAAATAGGGGGAAAAAATTAAATGATGATATGAATAGAAAAGATGAGTGATTTTTAATGACATGGAATGTTTCTAAAAAGACTACAAAATATTTGTGGTGTTTGGATAGTGGATGTGACAATCATATGATAAGAAATAAAGGAAAAAAATAAATTTTGATGAATAAAATTTAATTAGATTTAAATATATGAAATAATAACAAAGTATTAGTATTTAAGATTTCAATCCAAAATAAAAGGTGAATGTGGATAGGAAATAAATAACCGATTTGATAAATTATTTTCAATTATCTATCCTAGAATTTCACTAGAAATCTAATGTAAAAGAGCTTACTTGAAATAAAGTAAATACAAATAATTTCTTTACTAACTAAATTTTGAATTACTTATTTTTATACGTAGAATACTGAAGTCTCATATTTAAACTATATTCCTAAACTAAATAGAACTATTTATAAAATAAGAAAAACATAAGGGATGAAGTTTATGTTAATTGTAATTTTAAATTTAGTGGTAATTAAATATATGAGCATAGTAGAAAATTCTAAAAACTTGGATGGGTAGGTTGTAGGAGAAAATATAGTTAGCAAATTAAATGCATGTGATTATACTAAATTAAAATTGATGGATAAACAGACCATATTGGGAAATATAGATAATATTTTATCTTAAGTATGATAAAATATTAAGAAACATTCAAGAACAAAGAATTAATAGAAAACACTAATGATTTTGGAATGTAATGAATGTATTCATCTTATCTTTACAATGAGCTCAAACCCTCATAATAAAGGATGAGGATGAGAAAATTAAGGCCAAGAATGAAGGAGAAGACTAAAACAATAGGAGAGAGCCCATGCCATAGATTGAGGAGAGGACTCCTCAATCCTGTAGTGATGGTGAGTTGCTCTCCTCAATTCAAGGGATGACTCTAGCACCTAACTAGGCTTAAGTTAGCCTAGAGTAGAAGAATACACTAACACTCCCCCTTAAGCATAAATTAGGTGAGAAGAAATGGGTCTCGACTACTAGCCAAATGAGGTAACCATGTACACAACAATCTCTCTAAAAACTGGACTAAGATAGAAAACCTAGTGGGAAAAAACCATCCTCCAAAAAGAGAGAAAAAAGAGAAGACTAGAAAGCCCCCCCCAAAGATGATCTAGTTGTTGATGTAGACTGGACCCCAAGAATATCTGGTAGATGAATGAACTTGCTCTCAGTGAAATTTTTGGTGAAGATGTTAGCAACCTATGAGTTGAAGACTAGAAAAATACTATTTCAATGACCTGACTATGAATGAGCTCTTTGATGTAATACATGTGAATCTCAAAGTGTTTGGTTTGTTGATGCTGAATCAAATTCTTGCATATTTTAATAGTACTTTGATTGTCACAATGAATGACAGTTGGTTTCTTGAAAGGAATACTAAACTCTATAAGAATACCTTGTATCTAAATAGTCTATGTAGTTGCATTAACAACCCCCCTATACTCTACCTCTATAGATGATAAAGCAATAGTTGATTGCTTCTTGTTTGACCAACTATATCTAGAAGTAGACTTGCGATTCTCTGAATCACCATTCCAATATGAATCTATGTCACCAACAATATCAATACATGTACCAACTCTATAGTGAATCCAAAATCCAAGTGACCCTTATAGGTAGTGAAGAATCCTCTTGGCTGTTTTCCAATGTAGCTCATGAGGTTTCTACATAAATCTAGAAAGAATGGCAACTACATATGAATTATTTTTCCTAGTATGAGTCAAGTATATTAGACTCCCAACAAGGTTGTGATACAAAGTGGCTTCAACCAATGGTGAAGTACAACAAGCCTCGAATTTGACCCCTGATAAGAAAGGAGTTGGAGATGGCTTACAAGAAGTCATGTGAAATCGTGACAACAAATCAAGAGTATACTTGGGTTGTGCAAGAGTGATTCCTAAATAAGATTATGTAATCTCAATTCCAAGGAAATAATGCAAAATACCCAAGTCTGTCATATCAAATTTTTCATGTAGAGCTTACTTCAATGTTGCAATAACATATGAAGAACTACCTATGATAAAGAGATAATCAACATATAAAACCAGTACCAATCGTGAAGCATCCTAATGGAATAAATATACATTAGGATCCGAACGGTACCTAGTGAAACCTGAAGCTAGCAAGAAGGAATACATCTTGGCATACCAAGCTCTAGGAGCTTGTTTGAGGCCATACAGGGATTTCTTTAGTCTACATACTAAGGATAATATACCCTTGTGGCTGTTCCATGTAGATTTCCTCATCTAGGTATCCATGAAGAAATGCACTCTTAACATCCATTTGATGTACTTCCCATCCATATGAAGCAACATTAGAAAGTGTGAATCTAATTGAAGTCATCTTAGTGACAGGTTCAAAGGTTTCTGTGTAATCAATACCTGTAAGTCGTGAAAAACCTTTCGCAACTAATTGTACCTTATACTTACCAATTGACCCATCTACTACATACATAGTTTGATATATCCATTTACATTGAACTAGCTTCCTTCCCTTAGGAAGTGAAGTCACATCCCAAGTATGATTTCTAAGTAAGGAACTATATTCCTCATTCATATCATTATCCCACTCAAGTATGTAGGTATGTGCAGGATCATGATGGGCCAAAAAGTGGCAATGGGAAAAAAATTACGTTTTGGATTGACTCAAAAACATAGAAATGTCGAGTTAAATTTTTTTAGGTTCGGGTGTCAGTACATTGCTCCAAAGAAATGCCGAAACCTACTTTTGCAAATCGGATATCCGATTTGAAAATCCTATATAAATAAAAAAACCCAACTGTTAAAATTCATTTCACACAATTTGGATGCAGGTGCTCAGGGAGAAGAGGAAATCTGATTTGAAAGGTAATTTTTTTGTTTTTTTTTATGTTTTAATCAAATTTTCAATTAGATTCTTATAATTTTAAGTAGTTTTTACAAAAAAAATTTCAAAACTAGGTTTTTTTATTGATTTTTATTAAAAACTAGAGTTTCCAATGAATTTTTACTAAAAATTAATATTTTTAAATGGATTTTGATTAAAAACTAGCGTTGTTGATGTATTTTTATCAAAAACTAGATTTTGTTATGGATTTTTGTGAAACAATAGGGTTTTTTATGGATTTTTATTAAAAAACTAGGGGTTTTTTTACAATAATTTCGTTTATATTGTGTAATTTTATTTAGATTAATTAGTTTTTAACTTTAATCAGGTATTATGGATGAGAATGAAAATGCACAAATGCTCCACCACCTCCACAACCACCAATTGAAGACTTAATTGGTGAAAATTTGGGGCAATTGAGGGGCATTTGTGAATTTTATAAGACAATCCCTCGATTGAGAGATATGAAAAACACATTGAAGGAAATAATTAAAAATATAGAAACCCTCTCCACCCAACATAATGCCTTTCATTCATGGCGAGAAGACATAAGGGAATATTATGCATGTGGATTGTCTTACGATGATGTGAAAGATCTCTAAATAACCAAAGCCCAAATAGCCTCTTTATTCATTAACCCCCTCACCGGTTTGCTAGTGACTGTTAATAAAAAAAAAATTCTATAAAATGGTGCATGAATAGGGACATTGCAGATAACTTTTGGGATCATTTGTGTATGGTTTTTGATAAACCACCAAACAAAAATTATGATATACCATTTTACTTTATTAAAAAATTATATGCTGAGTATTTTTTAGGGGATCATGTCAATTACTTTGACATTAAACCCTTCCAGGTCATCAATGGAGGTATGCCCCAGGATAGACCAGGGGCAATTAGAGTAGTCTTGTGTCCAAATGTTCCCCTTCCTCCCCTTCCTCCACCACCTCCAGTATATCATCCAAAGATTATCCAGGATGCAACCACACAGACTATTTAGGCTATTCACTCTTTGAGTGGTCATTTGGTTTCGCATGCTTCTACAGTAGCTTAGCCACATTCTAGTGATGTTGGCAAAGGCTTGAGTGTTGCTACATTATCCTCCTCAGGTCCACATATTTTTGTGCCACATACTTGCACTATGTGCCGCTAGATATGCTTGGGTCCTCTTGTACAACCCGCTGAGCATCCCTTGGACACTTCTGATTATGACCTCCAAGATGTGGACATTATAGATCAGTCGCAGGGGAGTGGAGTGCACCCTACAGAGTCATCTCCTGCTAGAGAGGGGGATGTTGGAATAGTGACACAAGTAAGATTTAAGTTGTAAATTCACAACTTGCATTTTTTTTTAAATGAATATTAATAAGAGATAGTATCAAGTACTAATATTTATTTACGTGGTCTATTTAACAGTTGATGTCTAAGGAGGATCTCACACGAGTGACTGATAGCACCCTTAGGGCCATTTCATTTGGCTTGGACACACACACAATATATATTTTCACACTCACTCGTTTACATTTTTTATTATATACTTGCTTGTCATTTGAATTGTCATTAATGAAATTATATAATAACATATATGTTTATCTTATTTTCCTCTTGTAGGAAATACCTAGTGCAAGTGAGGTGCAACCTCGTCCAGACTATGGAGGGGAAAATTTAGATAAGGGGAAGGTAATTGAACTCAAATTGGATTGAATTAAGACTTTTAAGATCTTATAATGATTATAAATGCATCGACATAGATCGGTAGTTTCATATGTACTTGTCATTTTTATGTACAGGCAATTATAAGCTATACATTGTTGTTGACAAGTGACACACTGCCTAAAGGAGTAGGTATTGGAACACCTTAAGGAGGATGTGTCAAAACACCTAAAGGAGATAAAGAAAATATCAACCTAAAGAGGTATGTGTTTATTTTATTTTGTGTTTGGTAAATTTGTTCCTATTACCAATAATCATATGCTAACTTGGATCAATTTTATGTTTTTTTTCACATATATAGATTAGAATTTCAAATTTTGGTTTGGTATATTCTAAGACTCCTGACCCTTTGAAGAGACGTATATTTCAGGTAATCAAGATTTCAATTTTAGAGTTCAATTAAAATTCAATGTATATTTATTTTGATGTTAATTATTCAATTTTAAATTATATAGTATAACTAATCTCAATTGTGGTTTGAATTTTTATTGTGCAGCTACCTTTAGAGACAATGAGTGCTTCAAAAGGCTCCATTTTGATGATCCACCAGTAGTTTAGGATTAGATAGACATTTTGGCATGTAAATTTTGAATACATATTGAGATGGCATATGCCACATTTTGTAAAAATTTGTTTGAGTTGGCGTCGATGCCATTTTTGTATATGGACATACACTTGATTACTCGATAATTTGATATATAGAAGTTGACAATCAAAATTTAATTTGTTCCTCCTATGAATGATTAAACTCTTTGAAAATTTTATCTTGAGCAATGGTTAAATATCAACGTACAATAGCATAAAAAATAAGGGTTATATTATGTAGTTTATATTTATATCACTGATTACATTGCATTACACATCTTTCAAACTCAAATCATTACTTCACATTGCATAACTAACAACTAGATGCTCAAAGATAAAAAAAATTCAATTAGAGTATAGTTTTTTCAAAATCAACCTAAGTAGTTATGAAATTACTTCACATTGCATAACTAAAAACTATGAGCAGTTGTCAATTGCATTTTCTTGTCATGGAATTCTATGAGACCACATTTATTTGAAGCTTTTTTTCAAATAGTCCACTGCCTTGTCTATGCTACCACATTTTTCATACATGTCTACCAAAGATTTTTATCAAACAGTTCACTGGCTTGTTGGTGGGGCTTATTGGAATTTGTATGCTCCGACCTCACTCAATCCTAAAAACACTTCATTCCCTCTTAATTTTGTTTGCTTAAAATTTAAACATAATTTTATTATGCCGCCCCATAATTTGGCTTACACTTTCATTGTAAAATCACCAATTTTCCCTTGTTTTTGTCCCTTCCAACTAGGGTTTCACACTTTTACTCTTCTTGGGTTACTCTTAATCACTTAGACCTCTTAAACACCATTAAATACAACTGTTCCAATAGTTTCCAACAAGTTCCAACCTATTTTCATTCAACTTCTCAAAAACTCACTCTCTAGCCTTACTCAAAAGGCACAAAAATCTACGTTTCTTAACAGAGCAGCCTTCTCAGACCACTCTAATCCCTTTATCACCCCTAAAAATGTGTTCCTACTATTGATGTTATCAGCAACATCGGGATGCTTCTTCCAACGATCACATTAAGTTGTAATAAATTAAATGATAGCCTATGGCTATTTAATTTATACTCATTTGATTTAAATGGATGAGTCCGACCTTCCTTGATATTATTTTGTAATTTATTATTTTCAAGAGAGGCCGAACTCCTTGAAGAGTCAGCTTATTTTTTATAAATACAAGGTGATGTTTGTTCATTTCTTCAATCAAGTTCATTCAGCATAATTCAAATTCCAAGCGGAAGTTTACATTTGAGGAGCAGCGCTTCATCTTGCAATAGCATGCCGATTTCAAGGAGAAGCATATTCAATTGTATCTTTGCATCTAGGAGAGGTGCTATTATTCATTGTATCAAATTTAGCCATGAGTTGGGCCTGAGTTGTAAGCAGATTTCTACTCTTATTCCTTCATTATATAAGAGACATATTTGCTAGTTTTTTCTCCCTCAAGAAGAGGGTTTTCCCAGGGTATCTTGTTGTGTTTATTTTCTTATGTGTTGCATTTTCTAAGTGCTTCCAGTTGTATTATCTGATCATTAAAACACTAACATGGTATCAGAGTGGGTTTGAAAAATATCGTGATCAGATTTTTTATTGCAGGATACCTCTATTCCCTTTTTTTTTTTTGTCTATCTCTATCTTAGTCAAGATGGGGAATGGTCTTAAAATTGATGATAGACTTGAAGGAGCATCAAACTTCACTTCATGGAGATTCGAAATTATTCTCACTTTGGAGGAAAATGAATTGGTTGAGTGTGGAGAGAAAATTTTCTGAACCTACGGATGAGGAAGAGAAAGTTCAATGGAGGAAGAAATATATCAAGGTGAAGAATATGTTAGTTGATTTCGTGAAGGACCATATTGTTCCTATCATCTCTAAGTTGAAGACATCAAGAAAAATTCTTAATACTTTGGAGGAGATGTATGAGATCAACAACACAAGTCATGCTCTAGCCTTGAAGCAACAACTTCATCATGTTAAGATGGTGGAAGGAGAATTTTTCATCACCTACTTCATGAAGATTTCTGAATTGAGAGATCAACTCTCTACCATTGGTCATATTGTTGATGACAAGGATTTGACCATGTTGGCTCTTAATGGTCTTCCTTCATCTTGGGAGTCTTACATTCAAGGAATCAGTGCGAGATTGAAATTTCCCAAGTTTGATCGGTTGAGGGCTGACTGTATTTAAAAGGAATCAAGGTTTTTTGTGAGAGGTATTGGACGAAGCCCTACAAATGAATACATTCATGTTCTTTCCGCTTAATCCTCGAAGAAGAAAGGAAAAGGAGGAAATAAAAGATGTTTCAAGAGGAATAGAGATAAAAGGTCAAATGGTGCTCCTGCATTCAAGAAGAAGTGGCACCTCTCTCATGTTCAATACCTTAGATGTGACAAGTTTGTTCACTATGCAAAGGATTTCCCTACCAAGCCTAATCAACATGCTTCATTTGTGGATGTGATTGAGATCTCTCCCCAAAATGATTCTAGTGAGTTTCTACTCTAGTCATGGGCCTATGTTCAAGTCATGAAGGTCGTGTACTTATCTGAGTGCAAGAGTAGCATTTTGTATTTCCACCCTTCACAATATTTAAGAGATAGGCATGTGCAGGATCATCATGGAAAAAATAGGCCCTTAAGTGGCAATAAAATTCAGAAAAATCAAAGTTAGGCAACTTGACGTAAAAATTTGAATAAGTTAACTATATTATTTCAAAAATCTGTAAGAATAGAATTTGTTGCAAATTGAATGTAGTTTCTAAACTACTAGGTTTATTTTTATTTTAAAAAAATCTATTTGGTGAAAATTTGAAATTTCAATGCAGTAGTACTTAAATTTCAAGGAAAAAATAAGAAGTAGGTGTCTGTCTGACCACCCTAACCACAATAAAATGATAATATTTTTTTATAATATTTTAGATATAAGTAGAAGACTCATGTCCCAATGTGATGCATATTTTTTTGTAATTTTTTTCCAAGTAAATAATTAATTATGATTGTTTTATTAAAGAATTTAAAAAATATAAAAACTCATACGTCTGACCACCTTAACCTGGTCAAAAATTCATGATATTCAATTCATTTTTTTTAATCTTATAGTATGTGGAGCATAGAATGTGATGCATGTTTTAGATTCAAAAAATATGATACCCTTTGAAAGCTATATATTTTTTTCAATAAACCTATGAATCAGGACTTTAGTCGTAATTCAAATAGAAAATGAATAATAATTATTTATTAAATTCAGATTAAAGCATAATTTATATTGGTGGAAAGCTAAGAATATCGTTTCATCAATTTTGGGTAAAAAAAAGGTCATCAACCACATGGGCCATCATATCACTTACATATCGCCACTTTTTGGCTATCCTGCACATACCTAGATAAGTATTCTTTGTTTTGTTTGTAATTACCCTTCGAGGCTAAAATTCAACTTGTTGAGGTATGCAAATATGACATTATTTACTTGGATTATGTGTGACTAGTAAATAGTGATCACTTGGATAAGATTCTTTAGAATTATGAATTATTCATTGTAAGTTGTCTCATGCGAATGTGTGAAGATTGTCTTTTGTTATGCTGAGATTAGGTCTTCTGAGAAATTGGAAGAAAGACATGTCATGATTGATGAATTAATTATCTATTACTCAATATTTTGAATTCTATGAGGTAAGTATTGCATGGTTGAATAATGTTCATGAATTGTTATGTAGTTATTAATTCATGCTATAACATTGAGATAGTCAATCATGTATGCTCCTAGCAATGGTATTTCTATTTGAGATAGTTGAGTTCCATGAACTATTAGTAATCTCTTCTTAATGCTTTCAGGAAGAATAATTATTAAGAGGGAGTTCTATGACTCGTTGGGAATAAGTAAGGGTTGTAGTGTTGCAAGGCCAAATGTTAAATTCTTAAAGTACCTCTTCAGCAGTTGAGATCGGATTTTCTCAAAGTTAGTCAACCTAGATTTAACATTGGTAGCTCTGCAAACCTATTCAAAATAGAGTGGTTTGAAGAGGACAACCCTAAATCTCTACAGAGGTGTGCATTGGTAACCATTTCTCTAAGGCAAGCATTGCAGGAAAATCTTGGATGATGAGGTCAGGAGGCTGATGCAAGTTCTTGAAGATTCAGAGGCAGCCTACTGCATCTAAAGAATATGGTGTTTTTTTAATTGATGTTGTTTCAGGTTGAGGTCTGCAATGATATCCTGGTGTAGCACGAAGCAATCTTCTATGGAACTGAGTACAATGGACTGTTACTGAAAAATCATGATGCTTACAGATTCTCTGTTTGAGGCAATGGGATCATTTTGGGACCATCTACAATAACCTCTCTTAGTTTTTTCTATCTTGGAGGCGTTTTCCTATGGTGATGATTTTTCAGTCAAGGGAAAATTTGTCAGATGCAAGTAGTGTAAAGTTGCAAAGTGGTGCAACTTTCATTCTCCAAATCGTACGACCAAATCAACTATTCCAACACATCTAGATGGGTACGTTTATGCTAGGTATGGTCCTCTTTTGCACCTAAATACGTCGAATCACTCTGAGCTACATTGGACTGGCGATTTCCCTTAAGAGTCCAAAGTGCTAAAAGGAAGCAATCTTTGACGGACTATTAATCCAAAACCGTGATGCTTACAAAACATTTGTCTGAGGATATTGGATCATGTTGGGACCATCTACAATAACTTCTCTTGGTTTTTCTATCTCAGAGGCGTTTTCTCATCGTGATGATTTTTCAGTTGAGGGAAAAGTTGCCAGATGCAAGCAGAATAAAGTTGCAAAGTGGTGCAAATTTCATTCTCCAACTCGTATGACCAAACAGACTGTTCCAACATGTCTGGATGGGTACGTTTATGCTAGGTATGGTCCTCTTTTGCACCCAAATACGTCGAATCACTCCAAGCTACATTGGACCAACGATTTCCCTTAAGAGTCCAAAGTGCTAAAAGACAACAATCTTTGACAGAATATTACTCAAAAAAAATGATTCTTACAAACTCTCCGTCTAGGGATATGGGATCGTGTTGGGAGCATCTACAATAACCTCTCTCAGTTTTTTCTATCTCGAAGGCGTTTTCCCGTGGTGATGAGTTTTCAGTTGAGGGAAAGGTTGCCAAATGCAAGCAGTGTAAAGTTGCAAAGTGGTGCAACTTTCATTCTCCAACTCGTACGACCAAACAAACTATTCTAAAACATCTGGATGGGTACTTTTACGCTAGGTATGGCCTTCTTTTGCACCCAAATATGCCGAATCACTCTGAGCTACATTGGACCGACGATTTCCCTTAAGAGTCCAAAGTGCTAAAAGGAAACAATCTTTGACGGACTGTTACTCGGAAACCATGATGTTTACAAACTCCCCGCCTAAGGATATGGGATCGTGTTGGGACCATCTACAATAACCTCTCTCGTTTTTGTCTATCTCGGAGGCATTTTCACGTGATGATGAGTTTTCAGTTGAGGGAAAAGTTATCAGATGCAAGCAGTGTAAAGTTGCAAAGTGGTGCAAATTTCATTCTCCAACTCGTACAAACAAAAAAACTATTCACACATGTTCGAATGGGTACGTTTATTCTAGGTATGGTCCACTTTTGCACCCAAATACGCCAAATCACTCTGAGCTACATTGGACCAGTGATTTCCCTTAAGAGTCAAAAGTGCTAAAAGACAACAATATTTGACAGACTGTAACTTGGAAATCATGATGCTTAAAGAATCTTCGTCTAAGGATATGAGATCATGTTGGGACCACCTACAATAACCTCTCTCGGTTTTTGCTATCTCAGAGGCGTTTTCCCATGGCGATGAGTTTTCAGTTGAGGGAAAAGTTGTCAAATGTAAGCAGTGTAAAGTTGCAAAGTGGTACAACTTTCATTCTCCAAATTGTACGACCAAAAAAACTATTCCAACATGTCTAAATGGCTATGTTTATGCTAGGTATGTTCCTCTTTTGCACCCAAATATGCCAAATCACTCTGAGCTACATTGGACCGACGATTTCCCTTAAGAGTCCAAAGTGCTAAAAGGAATCAATCTTTGATGGACTACTATTCAGAAATTTTAATGCTTGTAGACTCTTCATCTGAGGATATGGGATTGTGTTGGGACCATCTACAATAACCTCTCTCAGTTTTTACTATCTCAGAGGTGTTTTCCCGTGGTGATGAGTTTTCAGTTGAGGGAAAAGTTGCCAAATGCAAGCAATGTAAAGTTGCAAAGTGGTGGAAATTTCATTCTCCAACTCATACGACAAAATGGACTATTCCAACATGTCTGGATGGGTATTTTTACGCTATGGATTGTCCTCTTTTGCACCCAAATATGCCAAATCACTCTGAGCTACATTGGACCGACGATTTCCCTTAAGAGTCCAAAGTGCTAAAAGCCCATACCATCTATTGTATGGTCTATAGCTTGATGGTATGGCCATGGTAGATGTTATTAGGACTATATAAGGTGAATCTATAAGTTTAAAGAGCTAGAAAGGTTTTTAGTTGAGTTGGTGAGTTGCGATGCATGACAAAAATGAGTGAAATTAGGTGAAAAATGATGGTTACAACATGCTAATGTCAATGAAATGTGGGGGTAGAAATATTTAAGGTTGGATCAAGGTAGCAGTTAAACTACATATAATATAAACGATGCTTAGAATAGCCAATCTATATTATTGTAATATGTCGCATACCTCTCTGAAAGGATAAGAGTTCATATTTTTGTCACAGGTCCATGATCAATCGTGCCAGGAATATCACAAAATTTGTCAAATGATAAATCTATATTGTCACAACAAAAAATATTCTTAGAATAACAAATCTATATTAATCTAAAGAACCTGACTAATGATGAATTGGTAATGCAAACTATAAAATATGCTTAGAATAACTAATCTATATTATTTTAAATGACCTAATTGATGATGAGATGGTAATTCAAACTATAAAAGACGCTTTGAATAACCAATCTATATTATTGTAATCTGTTGGATACCTCTCTAAAAGGATCAAAGATGGCTATTGTTGTAGTAGTTCCATGATCAATCATTCCAAAAATATCACTATTAAACACACCTGCATTGTAATAGTATAAAAAATATCAGTATTAAATAAAGAACACTAATGAACTTAAGCATAATGAACCTAAGCATTGCACCTTCCATTCTTGAATATGTTATTCAAGTGTGCCTAAAGGGTCATCTCTTTGCTTAAGAGTATCCAATATTGCTTCATGATCAACATTACCAAGTGTCCATAGTTGTTTTGTCTTTGCTTTGGCATGATGCTTCAACAACTTAATATTTGTTGCTATAACAAGGTGTGAATACATGAGAATTATTTTTTGTTTCTCGTAGTCTTGAAATGTAGGTATGCCATTCTTTCTTATCATGTATGTTCGCAACCAAGTTCCTGCAACCACAACTGAACCTGTAGGATAGATAAACCCTGTTATGCCCTGCATAACCACCCCATCTTTTGCCTTGGTCAAAATGGGTCCCCCTTTGTGTTCGTTATTTTTTATCTTTTATTTTGTTTTTTGAGTCTGTCGGAATTAGAACCGGAATTGAATCGGGTTCTGAAAGTTCTTTTGAGGCTTGTTTTTGGTTCTATCCCGACAGTCTTTTTTTTGCATTTTTTTTCGTCTTTAGCGGAAGCGGAGCTAGAGTGGGTATTAGGATGGTTGTTATCAAAATTTGCAAAATCACAATTTATTCTGATCCCGCCTCCGCTATTTTTATTTTTGCTTAGTCTTAGTTTTTGTGTTTTGTTTTATTAGGTCGGTCTTTTTACTTTACTTTTTTTATTTACTTTTGTTTTGTTTTTTAGTTGGCAGATCTGGAACCTTAATGGGAGTGGGGTTTGGAACTTTTATAAATTTTAGATTCTGTTTCCATTTTAGTTCCGCCCCCGACACTTTTTGTCGTTGAATTTTTGACTGAAGTTGCACTACAGATGAGTGTTCATTCTCTTTCAGTTCTGACTCTACCTTTACTACGCTTTAATACATTAATGGTGGTTGCCGATGTAGGTAGAAATTCACATATTTACATTTATTAAGGGTTAAACCGATCATTATTGTTATTGTTAAAAATCTAAGAGCACGAAAGAGCAGTAGCAGAGTTTGTTTGAGCAAATTGATTGAGATAGAGGAGAAGATTGTTGCGTGTGAATCGGTTCGAAGGTTAGCTCGGGTTCTTTTGGCGTTTTGAGGTAGGGTTTCTTATTCTTTGTTCTTCGTTTATTTACTGTTGTGTTTGTTTTGCTTTATGTCTGCTCGTGCTTTCAATCATTTCGCTTTCAGAGAATTCATGATTCTTGGTATGATTGGTTTGTTTATTTCTTTGTTTTATTTGGTTGTGTTTATTAATCTTTTTTTTCTTGTGTTGTCGTTATTTTTAATTCTTTCTATTTTAGGGTACGGTCACTTTCACATCTTAATTGTGATGGCATCGTGTTTGTTTTTGGTTTGCAGTATATTAGATTAAATTTAGGGGTTTAAGTAATGTTGATTAAGGTTAGAGATTTACAGTGAGGTAGATTAGAGATTTTACAGTGAGTTAGGGTAAATTAGATTTATTGTTTAATTAGGGTTTCGTCGTTTGTGTAGAATGGTAGGGTTTAAACCTGTGCCCTAGTTTTTTTATCGGGTATGTTAAATTAGGGTTTCGTGTCTGTTGATCAATTAGAATATGATACCCTAAAAGATATGCAATTGTTCCCCACGGTCATATGAGTGTAGAGTTTTAAAGCTCCTTTTCCATTTTATAACGACCTAGGTTTTAATCATGAAGTTGTGTTGAAAATGAATAAAGTATTTGATGACATCATGATTAACATAGGCGGAGGTGGGATTGGAATCGATTATGGACCTAAGAGTTTTGTTTTACAAAATTCATCGATTCCATTTCGATCCCATTTCCAGCTCCGAATGTAATAAAAGCCTTCTTTGAAAAAGTAATGATAACCTAGATGGAGGCGGAGGCGGAGTTGAATCCGAATATGAAAATTGGAAAATTAGAAGAAAGACAAATCCTGTTTTTGTTCCGATCCCGGTTCTGACCACTATCCTGGTTCTGACCCCGAGCCCATTTGTTATTAGGTGAAGTATCTTTATTAGTTTTTGCTCCGTGTTCGACAGTGTTGTAAAAGAGATTGTTTTGAGCTTCTGTCTGGTTCCGACTCCGATGTATGTGTAACAAGTATGTTTTAAAAGCATGTTTTATGATGATATCTAAAGATCTAATTAGAGGTTTGCTTGTAGGAAAATTGAAAGATGTCAGGAACATCAGGAGAGGCTACTTGAAGGAATCAACTGGCTAGAACATCAAAGGTAGCAGCAAAACCAAAGAAATTAAAGCTAGAACAACTGCCTTATACATTGAGGTATGATCATAGGAATCTGGTGGTGAAAGTGAGCAAGGTGGAATCAGACTAGTCAGATATCACAGATACTAATCTGGGCCAGTACAGCTTTGAAGAATTACATGAAGAGACCTTTGCAGAATGAGAAAACTTGACAGGGAGAACACAAAGGATTTTTGACTCCGGTCTTGCACATATCATTGTGTTTCCTTTATCAGTTCAGTGTCCGGAGTTGATATTGACAATAGCCACTGCTTACAATCCTGCTACAAGACTATGCATGGATTCACAAAATAATGTGATTTTAGATCTTACTCCGCAAATGTTCCAAAGTATATTTAATGTTCTTGATCCCAAGAACTTGGTGCAGCTAACTGAAGTAGAGGCATTGGAGAAATATAGCAAGCATAAAGACTCCAATAAGTCTCACTTAAACAAGAGGTGGCTGACAATAGAAAAGAAATCTTTAAGCAAGCTTGCAGACTAGCCAAAGAGGGCAGATTTCATGAAGGAGGTATCTGACTTGATATTAATACTGTCCAGAGTGTTTGGGAAGAGGGATACCTTCCACTTCAAGGAATGGATGTTTCATTTCATTCAAGTAATCTTTCAAGGTGATTACCAGTTTGATTGGTCAATGATTGTTTCTGATGCCATACATGATTATCTCATAAGGGTTAGACAGACTAAATCTTTCTTCATGACTTCTTATGTGGTTTATGTTGCAGCAAGATTGGGGATTTTCCCAGGGTTAAACAGAGTTGGTATAATGGGAGCCTTGGATGGACAAAAGAAGGTGTGGGAGCACTATGATCAATTATCTCTTCAGGTTGTTGAGACTCACTTCAGAAGAGTCAATGATGCATTTTTATATGTGGTTATCAACCAGTTAAGTGGAGATGCAGGATACAAGTTGAGTCCGGAAGCTATGGCTTTTATTGCTGAATGGGGAAGTTGGTACATCCAATACCCTAAATTTACATACTTCAGGTTATTTGGTTTTGAAGGTCACCCACACTTGCTTCCAAGATGCTGCAGTAACAGAATAGTGCTTATGGAGTTTGTGTATCAAGCCATTGGAGTTAATGCTCGGTTTGGGATTAAGCACAAGAATGGGTGTCATAAATTTCCCATAAAGTTGGGGGAATATAGTTGTCAACACTTGAAGGGAGCAAAGGTAGTTTGTAATGAGTTGACACAATTGAAATTGGGATTGTATACAGCTCGTAAGTATTTTGATCCAAGGAAGAAAATGTATGCCTTATTACCTCCAGTGTTCACTAGACACTTTAATTTGTTAGAGGACTTTTGGTGTGATCGACAGGATGAATATGATTTGAGGAAGAAGAACTATGAAAGATTGTCGGTTGCACTTATGGCAGAGTTGGGTGTTAAAGAAAATATTCCTGACACTTTGGTGGATGATGGAATTGTATTGGATCCCTCATATGAAGCCTTGAACATTGGCACCAAAAGGTTAGATCCAATAGACTGGAATGCGGAAGAAACAATTGATATTAAGAAAATTGGAAAAACAGTTTTGGATAGAAGTGTGCAATGGTTGATGATGAAAGCTCAAGCTCCTCAAGAACCACCTCCTAAGAAGGGTAAAGGATACAAGAGAATTAAAAGAAAGACACCGCCCAAAGAACCATTGGAATTCTTTCCTCCATACATTGAAGAAATAGAACTTGAGGTGGTAGATGATGAAGAAGAAACACAAGAAGGAGATGTTCCCATAGGAGGATCTGTTGTTTCTACGCCCACATTGGGTGAGTCATCCACACAAGTCCCACTTACAAGGAAGAGGAGTAAGTAAATTCAAGAAGGAACCCTTCATAGCATGGCTGAAATTGTTAAGGGAAAAGAAGTGGAGGAAGAAGTTCTTGAGGTTGAGACGGATTCAGATGAGACTCTATCTAAAAAGGATTTGCAAGAAAACATGCCTTTAGAGCAGAGTATTGAGTAGATTCTGACACAAGAAGAGCAATGGAAACTATTTGAAGATGCTACAAGAGATTCTGATGCAAGGGCTGCAGCGGAGAAGCAAAAGGAAATGGATGCTAAGATGCAAGCTGATGCTCTACTTCACCAGCAATAATTAAAGGCAAAACAAATTGAAACAAGGGCAATAACTGATGAAGTAGAGAAGAAAATGAGGCAACGAGAGCATGAGCTCAAGGTCAAAGCAAAAAATGGCAAGTTAGAATTGATACAGAAGATCCATGATCTTGAGGAGGAGAAATCAAGAAACCGAAGGGAAAAGGAAATCCTAGTTGCCAAACTAAAACTTGCAGAGGAAGCTTGACAGAAAGAAGAAGAAGCTGAAGATCTAAGAAAGAAAAGAGATGCTGAAGAGTTAATAAAGAAATAGCAAGTTGAAGAAGAAAGGGAAAAGGCAGAGAAGCTCAAGGCCTTAGAAATGGAAAAGATAAGAAAGGAAAAAGAGGCCAAAGAGCTGATTTGGAAACAACAGGAAGAAGAAGCCGAAGTTGCAAAACTTAAGGCTTTGGAGGCAGAAATAATGGAAAAAGAAAGATTAGAAAAGGAAGTTCAAGAAAGAGAAGAAGAGGAAGGGAGGAAGAGAAAAGAACAAAAGGATAGAGAAGAGCCTGAGAAGTTGGTGCAGATGCATGTGCTGTAGGAACAACAAGAGAAAGCAAAGGTTGATTCTCAACCTGAGGTAAATATTCAGACACCCGCTACAATTACTGCTTCCTCTTGCATGATGATGACTGCTCCCAGTGCTCCTATATGGTTGAAGTTAGACCTGCAAAAGAGAGCCAGAACACCTCCTCAACCTCTTAATTGGGAGGACATGATGAAGGGAATTGAACAAGAAAAGCCTAAGAAGAAGGCTAAAATCTTACATTCTACCAAACTCATAGATAAAGGGGAGATAGTTCCTAAATGTGCCTTGCCTATGACAGAAAAGGAGGTAGGGGATATGAATCTAATTGATGTAGTGGCATCAACAACTAAATCAAGAATGATAAAGGACAAGCAAAAGAAAGATGAGCTTAAAGCTCAATTGGATCAGTTACATTCATTCTTGAAGAGCGTTTCCTCTCCAAGGTCACAACAAGTTGCAGCCATTGAGACTCCTATTTTGTTAAGCAAAAAGGAGGTAGATGATTTGGTGCAAGTTAGAGGTAAGGCGGAGATGGTAGATAAATGGATAGAAAAATTGAACCAAGAGGTAGGTGAGGTTTTAACAAAAGGATTTGAAGCCTACAAAGAAGCAGAGGGAGTAATAAAAGAGATCATCAATACATTAAGGCATCAGAAAAGCAAGAAGAAGAGTATAAGGAGTATAGTGAAAAGTTAGAAAAGATAAATACATTGCCTCTAACTACTCTTCTTGAGCAATCTATACTTGAAGATGAAAACAAAAACTTTGTAGAGAAGACTTCTCGCATACTTAATTTTAGGATTGGCTTTTTGAGCAATCATAAGGATGAGATTCAGGAAGCAGTTAATAATTTAACTGAGCAGTTGGAAGAGTTGGAAGCAGTCATGGCCATAATTGTAGATGTAAATGTAATGACAAAAGATGGCATGCCTTTGAGTCAGGTTAAAGAGAAATGGAATGAAATATTTCAAGGACTCATGCAGGAGAAGGATGATGGGGGAGATTTGGTAATAGATCGGCTTGTAGAAGTCAAAGAAGAGATAAAAGTTGCAGGGAGAGAATTGATAAAAGTTAAAAGTATGAAAGAGTTTGCTACGGTTGAGTTGGATCAGATCAAATTTGAAGATGACTGGATTGATGGGCCAGATATGGATGCTTTACAACAAGTCTTCACTAGTTATGATGAGTTCATTGCAGATCCAGCTTCACATGCATAAAATCTTGCATGCATAATGTTCTCCTTCCTTGCATGTTGCATGCATACAGCACAGATAGTTTTTTTAGCGCATGACTTCCTCTTTCTATTCTATCTTCTGTTTTTAGATCAAACTGAAAGTTTTAATGTAAAGACTCAAGATCAAATTGATCTGAGTTTCCAAGAAAGTTTAGTTCCTAAAAAGGTGGAATGCCTAAAATAGAAGTAGGGTTCAAACTTTTGTAAATCTATAAATACCTGATGGGTATCATATTGTAAAGGTCGGCTAATTGAGAACTAGATTGGCTTACCTGAAGGCTAGGAGATAGAGTTTTGTAGTGATCACTGTTTCGAAGATACATTGTTACTTGATAGTTTTTATAGTTAATAGAATTACAGGTTTTTACACAGTATGGAGTTTGAATTGAGTTATATTATTTGATAAGGCTGATAAGTCATAATCCATCTGAATGCTAGTGATTGTGTTGTAGCATGATAGTTTCTTATGTGGTGAAATTCATTAGAAGAAACCAGATTTAAAGATTATCTTGTTAGATTGTCATTGAATTAATTTTATTTGAAGTTTGTTGATCTATGATCTTAATGATGAATGAATGTGTGTTGTTTCGAAATCCTTAAAGTATTCGTGATATTGTAAGTGTGGAATTAATTAAGAACCTGAAATGTATGCAATGGTATAGATCATTCTATAGGTTGTGTCATCTTATGGTTCTCTAGATCTGATTGAAAACATTCATTATTGAATATATATGTCCGGACATTAGATAAGATTGATTCAAAATTTACTGGTTACCCCTTCGTCCTATCTTTTTCTTTTGTTTAAAACCCACTTGTTACAGAAAGAGAGTCATAGCTTAAAGTCTTTTATTACCAGCACAGGCCCCTTGAACATTACAGTTGCATGAACCGATTGAGTGACACCAGACAATTGAGAACCAACTACCAGGACCTTGGGAGTTAGGCTACTACATGTTGTCTTTCTTTTTTAGGAGAAATAGAGTAGAAATATTATGTTTTAATGTTGTTTGTGTCATTTTAACCATCATCATATTCCATCGATTGTGTTATCTTATGCTTTACCCGCTCACATTGAGCCAACCAATATTTTGATCTCTCTTCATTCCCCTACAGTGCAACAACTACAAAAACATGTCTTGGCTGTAGTAGATCTGAAATCCAGTCGTAATCAAGTGAAATTTCCATTGTCATTTGTCATGGATATAATTTGAGATAAAGGATTTCGATAATGTGGAACCCATGTATTGATCCCACTCACACTAAATACAACTTTGACAAAAACAAGCTAGCTGTCATGTCCAAATGGTCCATGTGCTTGCATCTGAGCTTCGAAATGAATGCATCTTTGAAGAATCTTTGATTGTATGACAATCCAATCTGCCTGCCATTGTACCCTCCTCAATGAACCAAAATAATCTATGCACTATTGAATCAAGTATCCCTCCTTGTGACAATGTTGAACTACACCAATCAACAATAGAATGTGCATCACTGAATTTTGCTCCTGAAATCTTCAATTGCTCCTTAACTAGAGCTCTCTTTACACATGCACCTACTCCATCATGCTCCCCTTTCCCATGCCCAACTTCAAAAAAACTCCAAATATTAGGTACACCCCTCTCTACATGCATTCTACTCAACTAATAAAACATACGAACATTCTTGAATTGACTTGTGCAGTTATCTGACAAAATGAGATGTCATCCCAATGCTATATGATGCTCTTGCAAGAACTCAAAAAAAATATCGAAACAATGTTGGACATAACCGAGCGAGTGAGATCTATACTCACTCATATAAAAATGATACTCTTTGATTATCTTTCGATCCTCCTCTGTACTATCAGGTGCATGTCTAAATTTTATGTGGACAAAAATAGCAATCTGAATGGAAAATTAATACTGAGATTAAACCTCGTTTTGTGGTTGCAATGTGTAGTTTTCTACAAAGTCAACCAATGATATAATAGTGCCAATCAGAAAAGAGTTCTTACATATCCTAAATTGTTGATCCAACCAATAAGACCTATGACTATGCCTTGCATACTTGTAGAAAATATTGTCCTTAAAATCTGAAATAAAATCAGCAACACAACATTCTTTTGTAACCAAATCACATCTAGAACCTTCACCTCCACTCTACAAAATATATTTGACTATCTCATATCTCTTTTTCTCAACAAGATTCTTTCCAAATTCATGATTGGAACCCTCATGAAAACATTGAACAAAATTTGACAAGCCACCACATTGTGAGAACTTCGCATTTAAACAATCATTTCTATAGAAAAAGGAACCATCATCTCTAGAACATAAAAATAGATCTAGCAAGTCCTTTGATGATTTCAAAAGAAGCATTGAACCACACTCCTATAACATTTCATTAGTATGCAAAGTAGAACAGATATAACATAATAGTTCATGGTACATTGAAAAATCCACATGGTATTTGTAACAACAAGTATTGTGAATCTTAAGAGGCACACAATAAAATGGCTTCAAACCTTCAAAATTCCTTTGCTAAATTTCCATATTTGGATGTGTTTCAATAAAAAATTTGAACAACATTGTTTGGCTTGATTCCAAGATATTTTTAGGATGCAGTGTATGGTCTTGATTTCCAATTCTTAACTTTAAAACATCATTTGCATTGGGTGATACTCTAGAGTTATCATGCCAAAATTGTTGAATTACCTGCTTTACATTATCGGTTAGCTTCTTATCAACACTTGGAAGCCTTCCGGAAAAATCCCATGTATAATTTTGAAGGGGATCATCCATTCTTTCTCTCCTTGCAAGTGCTTTATCCAAAGTCTTACAATTTATGTCAAAATCAATACAAGTTTGTCTCATAAAGCGAGCCTTTTTCAATTGATGGCTTCCTAGGGCGGTTGTAATGACTCTCCAAGCAACTCCCTTATCTTTTTCCTTGTTATTTTTTCCAATAGACTTGAGAGCATTAAAAATATTTTTGACAATAATAGAATGTTTTTTAGTCTTCTTGTTCACATTAATATTCAATTTGGCTAGCAAAGGTCTCATATTTTGCATCTTTAGCAATTGTAGAAAAATTTGGCATTGCTCAGTCAATGTCTTATCGCTAAAATATTGGTTGAAAATTCTTCTTTCCCACAACCGAATATTTTGTGTTAACCTCTTGCCTTCAAAATTGTTTATAATGTTATCATCAATTCCAACTAACCATTTAGGGGTCCTTGAAGGTCTTGAATTTGGAATATGTCTTTCTTCCACACAAGGTTCTTCATTTCTCATGTAATCTGATGAA
Source organism: Sequoiadendron giganteum (assembly GCA_007115665.2). Classification (NCBI taxonomy): domain Eukaryota; kingdom Viridiplantae; phylum Streptophyta; class Pinopsida; order Cupressales; family Cupressaceae; genus Sequoiadendron; species Sequoiadendron giganteum. The sequence continues at coordinate 384,289,424 of CM021105.1, forward strand.
ACATAATTTACACTTGCTTCAATATTATGTTCAACATCTTCATTTCCAACATTTTCACCTTGAACATTTTCAATATCAATTTGAATAATTTCATTTCCAATTTCAATATCATGTTCAACATCTTCAATTCCAACATTTTCACCTTGAACATTTTCATTATCAATTTCAATATTTTCATTCCCAATTTGAATATCATGTTCAACATCTTCAATTCCAACATTTTCACCTTGAACATTTTTAATATCAATTTGAACATTTTCATTCCCAATTTCAATATCATGTTCTGCATTTTCACCTTGAACAAATTCAATTTCCTCTTCACTTGAAAGACCATAGGGCTCAGGTTCACCAATATTTAACATACCTTGTCTTTTCTTCCTATGACCTTCTCTATCTCTTTGTCTATATTCTTCAATTTGTTCTTTTGTAAGAATTCTCTTACGTTTTTGCTTCTGACGACTATTGCTCCCCATTATACCTCATAAAAGATGCTAAAAATCATTCCTTATGACAAATTTGAGTACAAGATGCTCCAAAAAGTTTATCTTTGTCTCTTCTTGTCTGAAACCACACATTTGTTACTTGCATAGTGCTACAAACAGAATGTAGGGTCCATTGGAATGCACAAAAATGACCCACATGAGGTTTTTCTATGGCCCACAAATTCGATATCTGATATAGAAAAAAATTTAAAATGTTTTGCAACAGTAAGATTCTAGCTCTACACATCAGAAATTCACAAATCGGATATCCGATTTGTGCCCACATAGACCTAAGGGTTAATGGTAGAGAGTGGGAGAGTGGTAGATTAAGAGAGGGAGAGGGAGAGAGGGAGAGTGGGAGGGAGAGAGGGAGAGAGAGAGAGAGAGAGAG